>CAXAMN010023406.1:469979-569056 GCA_963970005.1 Durusdinium trenchii
AGTGTCTCAAAAGTCTATTTTGAGCTGTCATGTTAGTTGGTGCCAAGTTGCTTGGCCGCAGCACTGTATGGAGCATTCTCCAAAAGCCACCTTGTGTGAGGTCAGTATGGCATACTGTACTTCTAGGCTTCAATTGGTGCACATACCTTGTGTTGATATTGTGTATTCCTATGATAGTAGTGAGCCAAGTAACTTTTTTCTCGCGTCACATGCCACACTTGCCCACTGATCATGTGGCAATTCATCTCGGCGAGCTTGCTTCCATGCCATACTGTAGACCTGGGCATCCAGATTTTGAAAGGGAGTAGGTATGAGTTTTGTTTATGACCTGAAACATCTATGAACACATTTTTATATAACCATGGTTTCATAGAGCAAGAAACTGAATTGATCTTGCGCTTCACTTCCTCTTCTGTCATTAGCTTCTTCTTCTTCACATCATCATTCTTGTTGTCCTGTTTCTTTTTCGAAGCCTCAACTGCATAACAGTAAGATTCAGTCTGTGCACTGGAAACACTCGTGGAACTTGGAAAGATGTTTTTTCAATGAATCCAAAGGGCACTAGCAGAAGACGTTGTTTTTCCCTGGACTTTCTTGACCTTTGCCTTTGCACAAGTTGCCTTCTTTGATGCGTCCGCTTCCTCCTCCAGAGCTGTGTTCTCTTCCCCAGCCTGCTCATCAGAGTCTGGTGGTGCAGGCTTAGCAGGCTCAGCCTTGTGCTTTGGCGGCACCGGAGAGTCGCCGCCACTGATGTAGCCATCAACAAAGAGACAAACATCGCTCGGACGCTTTGGTCTCGGTGGTGAAGGTCGCGCCAACACACCTGCAGGAATAGAATACCCAGGCCGCACAGATACCTGTTCAGGGCCATAGAGCGAGCATGTTTAGAAAAGGGATCAAACTGCAATGATTCACTTGATTTTTTCCTGACCACCAACCTTTGGTGCAGGTACATCATGATGAGATGGTTGTGAGTCAATAAAAGTCAAAGGTGTCCACGCTGTCTCTGTTTGTTGGCTCTCCTCCTTATGCAAGAAGGCAACAAAGAAATTTGCTAAGCACGATGCAAGACAGCAAGCAAAAAAAAGAAACAGAAAGCAAGCAAACTGCTTGAAACAAACAGGCATGCAAGTGGCCAAGAAAGCAAGCTGGAAACAATTAAAGCGAACCCTTCAGCAACTTGTTATCTTTCAGGATTCACCAGTACTTGATACTTCGGTGCCGACTGGGATAAAAAAAAACAGTCTCAAGGCTGGATCATCGACCTGCTTACCATGATCCCTTCTTATGTGTCCATGTTCATTCCTTTCTTATTTATGTTTCTTCATGTGTCTTGTTTGGTTTTGGCTTGCATGTCCTTTGGTATTATTTCTTTTGTGTTTTCATTGGCGCGTTTCAATTTCGTATGTGTGTTGGCGTTGGTTTTAGGTTCAGCTTGAGGTGACTGTGACTGTTTCTATGCTGTGTAATTGCTTGCTATGTGCATGTTTCATTAAGGTTGTTTGGATTTGATTTGTTCTCAACTCAGCTGCGGCGCGGCTGGCAATGCCTCTTGAGACTGCCCCCCAAACACCATCTCCATCCAGAAAGGTGTCCATGTAGGTATCTGGAGACATGGGTGCCTTGCCAGGCATCACAGACATGAAACACAACATGGAAGTAGCGAAGCGAGCACAAGTAGTCTCAGACTGGCCTCAGGAGCAGGACAGGTTTTCTGGCGGCATGGTGTTGGCAATGCCCGAGGTTCTGCAGCAGTGCCAAGCTCCTGCTAAACTATTCAAGCAGATCCTCCACTGATGTGTTCATACACCTTGCAATGTCTTGCAAAAAATGTGTTGCCATGGTTTGCCACAACACACTTATGTCCTTCAACCAGTCAGGTTCCTCACAGGAACCAGGCTCACGTGGCCCATATTGGCCAAGGACAAGCGTCCTTCCAGAATCCTGACTGTCCTGGCAAGTTTCCATCATGCCTACTTTTCATAGGACAATGGGAAGCAAGATACATTATGTCCTGGCGCGCATGCTTCTCAGCAGTATCATCCAATACTTTTCCGAGATCTTTCAGAGAGATACCTGCCAGTTCATCCGACGAAGAGTCAACTTCCTTAGTTGCAACGTTGTCAAAAATTGTTGCGCAGGGGTCAATGTGATTGCTTGGCATATGTTGAAGCATCCAAGCTTCAATGTTGTCTGCCTGCTTACCCTTTTTCTTGTCAGTCTTGTCTGTCTTTTTCTTCTTGGTTTTCTCCTTGGACTCCTTGGCAGCTGGCCGTTTGGATGCTCCAGCATTGCCTCGGCCTCTGGTCTTTTTCGGTTGGTCCCCCTCGTCTTCGCACTCCCCATCAGGTTCATCATCATCCTCATCCTCATCTTTACGAAAAGGGTCAAAGCCAAACATCTCATCAGCAGAATCATCTTCCTTTTGTTTCTTCTTCTTTTTGTCATCATCCTTCTTGGTCTTGTCTGGTCTGGCTTTCTTTTCTGGCTGAGTTTTCTTCTCCTTCTTTCCACTCTCAGTCTTCTTCTCTGCGTTCTCTTGAGCCTTTTCAGGTGATTCAGAGGAGCTATTGAGGTTCACGCGGTTCAAGACTGGATCACCTGACGGCATGAATGTTGTTAAGCCAGCATGAAAGTTGTCAAGGCACTGGATGGAATGTGGTCTTGGTATGTGGCTTTAGGAGCTGAAGACTGAACATGGAACAGCATTGCCAAGAGTTGTTGTGTGAAACAGCTAGGGCTGCAAGTGTAAGAAATTGGCAGGACCAAGTCGCCTCGAGATGATGGCGCTGCAGGTGGAGAAGGTCGCGATGGAGCTGCTTGTGGCGACCTTGTGGTTGAAGCTTGGTTCAACAACTCGGTGTAGTCAGCCACGCTAAACTTCCTGGTGAAGTTCTCTGCCATGCTGGAAACGGACTGGCTCGCTTCAAAAGAGACCCTTGAGAGCCAAGACACTTTAAGTGGGAAGTAGGTGGTTCCTGCAGTTGAACAGAATGCATTCTCAAACCTTGGGGCTCCAGTCATATTATATACTCCATTTTGCAAACTTGTCGCAACTTGTCTCTGCGTTCAGCAGATGGCAAATGACCTTTTCGCACTGACTTGTCAGTGATAAGGCAGTGAACCCCAAAGAAATCTTTCAATGCTGACAGGCCACACCCCCAAACATAGGAAACAATTGGCTCTTGGTGGACCAAGCATAAAACCTTATCATGTTTGAGCTACATAGTGGCGGTTGATGATACAGTATGCGGTGGCCAACAAGCACTAGCATCAGCCTTCAGCGACGTGCTTACAGGCAAAGCAAAATTTACAAATGATGTCCCCAAATGAACTCACACCAAAAGGTAGAACTGGTCAGCCTTGAGTGTCATGCTCCCAGGAAGCACTGCGACTGGACGGATTGGGGCAAGCTGCTTGGCACCATCTCCAGATGAAGTCAGCCTCGGTGCTTTTGTGTTTTGAAGGAATCTCAATGAACATGCTTTACTTGAGAAAGCCTAGTGTGGTTTGTAGGGCAGTGTTTATGGAGATCACCTATTGCCTTAGGTTGGTGTTGACGGGGCCCTGCATTCCTTCAGGGTAACACCTTCTGCCAAGAGGGCCTTGTTACGACCAAACGCATTGAAGACCACAACCCTGTATTCTCAATTGAGCTTTGTTTTCTGGTATCAGTAGAAGAATGATGGTTAGGACAGGGTTGGCAATGGATGTTAACTGTGTCCCCAAAAGCTAACTATGGCGAAGGCACCTCATCCTCCAGCATATCTTGATGTTCGCATTCAAACGAAGCTTTGCCATGTTCAATCGAGCCCCGAAAGTAGTTGTATGGCCAACCTTCCACATTGAAGAAAGGGATTACTTTGAAGAATGGCTAACAGAGATTGCCAAGACTTGTTGTTTGTGTGCGCCCACCTTCTTCTGCAAAGACTTCTCTCTGGGCGACTCAAGGACAAAGCAGCACGCCTTGCTCTGCTTTACTGTGGCACCATCGACGTGATGCATAGTGACGCTCAGCCCAACTTCACCAGCGTTCTCCAAGATGCGAATGACCTCGTGTAGTTCCATTACCTGTCACTGCATACCGAGTCATAGAACTGGTGACTGTTCCAAGTCTTTGTGTAATTCCCATCCACAGATTCCCATCCAGGAGATGTTATTGTTTTTCCTATTTGGTGATACCAGTAAAGTATGATAACTGATCACCAACACTCCAACTTAATGCTTGCAAGGTTGATGTGGAATAAATATGGAAACTTGTTTCAGCAAGCGAATAGTAAGAACAAGCTTGGCTATTGATCACCCAACCTGCCACTCATCTACCACCCAACCTTGACACGGTTTTGATGAGATCTTTGTGCTTTTGCCCCTTGTAGGTTTTGTTGTTTTTAGTCAACTCTGTTTCTCTCTTTCCTTTGTGTCTCTATGTGTCTCTCTCTTGTTCACTCTCACATCCTCTCTCTGTGTGGTTCTTTCCCTTTAACTTGTCTTGCCAAACATACTAAAGACAATAAAGAAGAAAATCAATAAATAAATACAGAAAAGCATAAACAATGATTGAATGAAAAATGAAGGAAAACAAAATAATGCATGAAGAAAACATGAAACAATAGCAAAGCAAATCTGAAACAAACACAAATACACAATAAATAAAGCAGTACAAGAAGAAAAGCCATGGGACAATAACAAGAACAAGACAAACATACATAACAAAAATAAACCATGAAAGACATAAAGAACACACAAATACTACATAATAAAGAATTAATAAACAAATCAGACATAATAAACAATATTAAATATTAGTCAAATAGTAAAAAACAAACAATAAATCAAAGGACAAGTACATAAATAATCATAAACCAATTGATAGAGAGAGATAGAAAAAATAGTGATAGAGTGAGGGCAGGGCATATAGAAAATTGTTTGGTGTGACTAACCCCCAGAAAACACAAAGAGGAAACACTCAAGTCAAGGAGCTTTGTTCCAAGCACCCAACTTCTTCACATGCTCTGGAAGCTTCTTGTCGGGCTCACAAATGATCAGGTCGGATGTTGATGTGAGGTTGAAGGACAGCCAGCGACCAGACTTGCCGGTATCACTCATGACATCCGAACACTCCTCAAAGCTGACAGGCTTGGGGCTAGAATCCAAAAAGTTACCTCCCCCCAGAAGAAGAACCACCCCCCAACCCTCCCCCTGAATTGCAATTCAGGCACACTGCCAGAGCAAAAGTCTCCAGACCCAAACCCAAAGAGCTCAATGGGGCCAGCAATCTCAACATCATCAGTAGACTTTTGGTCTGGTCCAACCCAAAGGGACTCCTCAGACTTGTTGTAAAGCAGCTTGAAGGTTCCACAAGCCAGAGTGATCCTCACTCACTGAATCAAGAAATCACAGATTCAACCTGGTAGATATTGGGTATTATCCAATGGGTGGGAATAGAAAACTTCACAAAAATGTTTCTGCCAAGAAACTTGTCCTCCAAAGAGCTCTCATCACTCAAAGGCATGGTTTTGTCCAAGCGAATTTTCTTCTGAAGAGGTTGGCCCTCATCAGTGTTGTCGTCCGTTGAACTTCCACGCTTGATCCCTCGCGGGTTGTATTTGTCATTGTGCTCCTTCACGAGCTGCTCCTGATTGTGTTGCATATAAACTGCAACATCAAACTGAAGTGAGTGTATCACTAACAAATCTAACACACAACAAAACTGAAACTGGTACCAACAAACAGCGAGGCACAGTTTCTGCAGCAAACATCTCATGCTTTGTGATCCAGAGGTCCAAAAGAGCCTGTTTGATGACCAAAGTCCCATCGGCCAAAGCTTGGCACACAGAGTATTCAGGTGGATTGACGGTTTTGGTGCTCTTCTGCAGCTCACCAACTACTGACATAAAGTTCGGAAAACCTGCAATCTTGACCTGGCTGTGAACTCAGTGACAAAGCTTGACTCTGCCTCAGAATGGCAAATGGTTCCAGCTGCCCATTTGTGTCCAGCAGCAACTTGCTTCAACACGAACGCACTCACTTGCCCATCATACCCAAGCACGTCCAACATCACATTGTGGTTGTCAGCGGGATCTGACAATGCCCCAACAATCTTGTCCACCACGGAGATGCCAGCCAAGTGCTGCAGGGATCAAAATGAGCAAGTAAGTACAAAGTAGTGGAAACAGGGTGAGCAGAAACAGTTCATGGAGACACTGATTGTTATTTGATCAAATCAGGCATGACTATCAATTATCACCAAATTTAAACACTCTAATACCAGCCATGTGATTTATGGTTGAGGAACTGGTTCATCAAACAATGGCCTGTTTCAATTCTTGAACTGGTGTCAACTTTGCATCTGCCACAAACCCTTTCAATGGCTTCTCTACTTTGACCATCTCTGAACGGGGCAGCATTGACGCGCCAGTGATGATGGAGTTCCGCCATCCCTTGGACTTCCAAATGAAGTTGGTCTTGTCCATGGCTGTGATCAACAGGCATTGGTGACTCCCAGCTCTTCCACCATAGACCGTGTCAGGGTCAAACACCAGCGTTGCTTCTCTCACCTTTGACTTCCCAGCAAATAGTAAGAACAACTGTAACTCCAGTCAAAGAAAACAAGGGCCAGGACACTTCAAAAGGACTAAATGTAATCAAAGATGCTCGTAGTGCTCGCTCAGGATCCATGAAGCGCGCCTTCAATTTGTACACAAACTCATGCAAGATGACATCAGCAGAAGAAGCTTTCTCCTCATCTTCATCTGCAATAGCCCCATTGTCTTCTCCTCCAAGGGTTCCCATTGCTAATCACAGAACTTAATTGGGACTGGGAACAAACTTGCTCCACTTTTTGTTTTGACCAAACCTGTCCTGTCTCATCTTTTGTAAGTTTGTTCTCATCTTCATCCTCTTCCTTCTTTTCAGTCCTAAGTAGCAGCACACCATTGTGCTTTTGTTGAATCTAGATAGTTTCCAGATTCAGAAGTGTTTAGAGAACAGGTGGTCTTTATGCAAGGTTGGTTCAACACACCAGGCTGTGACAACTCTTAATTATCTCTTCAACATTCTTCAACTCTTCAAAACAAATTTAAGCTCAGTTAAACTCTATGAGTCTGAGTTAAACAAAAAATTGCTCCATGAGTCTGAGTTTCTTCAAAGCTGTGCGAAGGTCACCGGCCCGATTGGGCAACAGCACCACGGCCACAAATGTGCGAGGGCAGTTGTGTGCAAGTTGGGTCACAGTTTCCACTGTATACAAAATCTTCGGTGCCGTCAGGATTCCAGCTGCCACGCAGTTAATGAAGGCAAAGAGTCGCTCTTTGTCAAATCGCCGCAACCCACATCCCATTCCCTGAAATGTTTTCTGCATCCAAGGTAGCACTTTTCCACTGATTGTGGAGGCTCCAAGGCTGTCATACTGCTCCACACCTGTGAAAGAACACTGGTCTGGTGTTTTCCCCTTTTTGCCAATATAACATAACATAATGTCATGTTTAGATAATATTATGTGTTTAATCAGTCATATATAGATTACAAACTATTGTATTGTCAGAACTGATTACCAACAATCAAACCCACCTTGCCTTGGACCTTCTTGGGCGTTGCATTCCACGTTGGCAAAGTCTCTGCTGCAAAGCTCGACACCAAATTCCAAGCTGTTTGGTGCATTTTCTGCCAGGGGGGATGCAACACAAAAAAAGTGAGTGGAGCAAACCAAAACCCAAGGAGTTTCTTGGAAAGTAGCCTGAAACTAGAAGCAAGTATTTCATTTGCCTACACACCAGGCCTCTAAACTCTGCAAGGCAGCATTCCGTGCTCGTGTTTCATCTGTCCGGGCTTGGGACATGAACCGATCATGAACAACATGATCGTTGTCAAGGCTCGTCTTGAAGACTTGGAATGCTGCTTGAAGCGAGGTCTTCTGAGCATTAGCGACTGCACTCTGGGCAGTCGCTATATGCTCATCCTGAGCGACACCCTTGGCCTCCTGGAAGAATGCCAGCTTTGACAGGTCAAAGTTGGCATCAGCACCCTTGATGTGCGCTTTGAGCTCAGGATCCAAAACCCTCAGCCAGAGTGCCAAAACCAACATCTACAAAAAACTGGTCACCACGCATATCAAAACTTTGAGAACAGTTTTAAGTCTTTAATTTTGCAATAACTTTGGGAATCCTGCTGAACCAGAAAGCACAACACCTACACTACACAGAACACAACATTTTCCAACAAGTGACTAATACCCTGAACATTCACCTTGATGTTTGAGTATATTTAGCGATTAGTATTTGAATGTTTCCCCTCAGGAAACTCCTTTCGCCATGTTTGTAGGGCCAGTCTTTGATTGATGGCAGACATATCGGTTACATTACGAAGTTATATATATATATATATGAGTTGTGAGCAAGCTATTTAGTTCTTATATAACAAAGGGCAGCAAGCAAAGACACTCTCATTCCTAGTCCCCTTGCCCTAGCTTGGTGAATGTGACAAGAACCTTAAGGATGTGTTTGGATCCGGTTTGGTTGTTTTAGGTTTTCTCCTCAAATGTGTTTTGCACAGCTAAGGAAAATCCATGCAGGGAAGGCAGAAGAAATCCAGCCTCTCGGAGGAGAGGATGGAGCTGTTTTTTGGTTGGCTTCAAAAATTTTTTAACAGAATGGGCAAAGGGAATTGTTGTAACATGTTGTAACTTTATGTTCCCAGGGTCAGAGCAGTCAGGCAGTTTGTCAAGATGCCCCATCCAACCCAGACCTATGAGTCCCACAGCTTTTGGTGGCTAGTTTGGATGGATCGACATCTCAAGGTTTCCACCACTCGCAGGGAATCAATCTGTTGTTTCATCCGGTTTTTATCATTGTATAATCTTGCGGCTTTCTATACCTTTAAAACTTTCTTGCGTTTTTTTTTGGCTATGGTCAAAGTTTCTTGTGGTTTTCCCACTGTCAAAGTTTCTTGCGGTTTTTTTTTCCCACTGTCAAGGTTTCTTGCGTTTTTTTTCCCCAGTCTCAAAGTTTCTTGCGGTTTTTTTTACCACTGTCAAAGTTTCTTGTTTTTTTTTTTTCCACTGTCAGAGTTTCTTGCGGTTGTTGTTTTTCACTTTCAATTTTTCTTGTGGCCAAGTGATAAAGCACTGGATTTTGAGAGGTGCTGAAAAATCCTCACACAATCGTGTGGTTTCCAGAAACCACAGGATAATGTTGATGGTAAAAACAAACCACTAGATTTTCAGACCTTGAAATTTAAGTTAGAAAAATTAACCTCCCTATCTAAACTCCTCAAGACTATCGTGCGGAATCTGAAAACCACTGGATTTTGGAGCCTTGTATTTTAACTTCCAATTATCGAGCGGTTTTCCTTGATTCTGTAGGTTTCTTGCGGTTTTCTTGGTGTCAGCTTGTTTCTTGTGGTTTTCAAAGGTTGCCTTGTATGTTTCTTGCGGTTTTCACTTTGTAACTCGTTGGACATATACCCCTTGTTGTTTTTTGGTACTGGGCATTAGCTTTAGTTTCAATTTATATACCTGCAGCTTGGCATCCCCAAGTCCCACATCTCCATGATGGATTTGAGCACTGTGGAGTCAGCTCCCAGCTGGAGGTCCATCTTCGGCTTCAGCCATGTGAACAATGTGGCAATGTTCAGCAGCTCAGCCAAAGATGCAGTGTCCCGTTGTGCCAGCTTCTGGGCAGGGTTTTCCAAAGAGGGGACTTTAATGATGATGGAATTCCAAATGGTATTAGCTAAATAGAGCAATCATGCAAAATATAGTACTCCAAGGTTCCTTCAGTTTGTTGGTTGCAGCTTTTGGTGCTCTCCGATCATAATCCAGCTTGGCCCGCCGTGCCCAAACCATGACAGATTGCTCTGTGACAACCTGGTCAAGAGATTTTGAGGACAGTATTATATGGTATCATTATAAATATTAAAATACATCATATGGGATGGGAGATTGGAGATGGGTGGTTTTCAACTGGTTTGAACCAGCCTGGGCTTCCTTCCAGACTCCTTCGCAGTGGTCTGGGCATGAGCCAGGGACAAAATAGTCGCCATCAAGATTCTCAATCGATAAAGCTGGCAGGGTCGCGCAAAGGTGTCAAAGCAGGAAGCAGGTACATCTAGTAGTTAGTTGGTACTCTGGTTCTTTGGTTGTGGAGTTAAACCTGGCCTGCAATCTCTGGCTTTGCGTTTTCGTACATCTCACCGAGCATGTCCAGCAATTCAGCTGGGCAGCGCATCAAGTTGTAGGTCAGTTTCCGCATGGTGTCGCTGACTCTGAAGTTCTCAGGGTGCATGCAACTGGTTGTCTGTGAGGGCAGGCCCCTAAAATGCCCCTAGTTAATCATGTTTGCATAATCAATGAATGCCAAGCCTTGGGATTTTTCTTGTTGTATTCCTGAATTGCAGCCCACAAGCAATCCCTCAAGGACTTGTGAGGTTCCGATTCTTTCTTCAGCCGCACAGCTTCTGAAAAAAAGAGCACATAGTCCAGACAAGAAGGCTTCGTTTTCTCTGCAGTCCGGTTTGCCAATCCTGGGCCAGGGAAAGAATTGAACATGTTTCAAAAGGTTTGTTCAAACAGAACTTTCACTTTTTGCTTCAAGGCACCCAAGGACTCATAAACATAGTCCTCAGGCCTTGCTAGCTTCTTGAAGTTGCATCGGATGTATTTGAATGACGCAATGACCCTGCAAATGTGCTCGTCCTCTTCCAGCTCTTCTGGAGTGATATCCTTAATGCTATGCAGATCAAAGGTCGACAAGGCTGGGCTGAGACAGGTTTAAGCAATCTCAACCTGAAGGTTCAATGCAAGGCTCAATGCATTCAAGCAGGGCCAGAGTGCTTTGCATAATGAGCAGTTTGTTTTGGCCATCGATGAACAGCACTGAAAAGGGGTGAATGGAGTCATCATCACCCACACCACGTAGGGGGTTCTCTTTGAACCGGACGTCGACTGCTTCACGGGTCGGCTCATATCCATTTTGCAAGAATGAGCCAAAGTGAGCTTTGTATTGCAAATTTGTAGGGAACCTCCCCCGTTCACCAAACTTGGACTGCTCTGAGTAGTTGAAATGCCACAGTGCTAAGTTGAATTGCTTGTTTGTAGCAGGGATAGACCTTAAAAGGCTTTGGTGATCAACATGCTTCTCTACACAGGGCAGGTCGAAGATCTTGTGCATAGCCTTAGATCATGATCATGTTCTTGCAATCCTTTAAGTCCCAACATGAAAACAAGACACTGACAGGTATTTCACAAAGGGACCAGCATGAAACGTTTTTGGCCTTCTTCCGATCCTAGCTGATCCCACAGCCATCGACCCATGTTGTGCTTCGCTGTAATCTGGCAAAGAAGCAGTAGGAGGATGCAAGAGTTTAGTTACAACATGACATGTTTAGCCCAGTCAGTGAGATGAAGAACCAGCCTCTTCCATCTGAGCAGTCAGGCGTTCCGATATGGACATGGGTTGGTCTTCATGCCCTTCCTCCTCAGCTGCTTGGGATGAATGAAGTCGCGCTGGACAAGGAGTGGTGGTTTGGACTCAAGGACAACAGCTTGCATACAAGTGTCCTTCACATGATCAGCAAGTGGAGGTTCGGTTTCATTTTTGACTTGCTCCGCCATCAGGTCACTATTGCACCAGGGAACCAGAAACCCTACTCAATAGACATGATCCATATACTTGTCGTTCCTTTTTGCGTAAAGTGCATGAAACAAAGACAGGACTACCCGATGTTTTGATCCAAAGCAAACACAAAGCCATTGCAAGGCAGGGTTACTGTTCCAAAATGGTCCACAAGCAGAATCTCTTGAAGCGCGTCGCATGCACTTTCCACAGGCTGAAAAGCTCAGTCATGTCCAGTTGAGAACTGGCCCCATCCCCTTCCCAAGACTAGCTTGGGAAACATTCAACTTTCAGTTGAACAATCACCCCACACAAGAGTGTCTATTTGTACCTGTGAAACCTGACATGCATAGTATGCATGACGTGAGGTTCAGGATCCCGCAAACGGAGTGCCCCACGCTGCACGCCAGCGTGAGTCATCTCCAAACAGGGCAGTTGGGGCGGGGTTGTCCTTGGCATTGCCCTTACGCCCGCAAGCTGCTGCAAATACATAACTCCACGGTTGTACCTAAGAACGCCAAATGCTTAGCTCAAGGCAGCACTGAAAAGAAAGATAAGAATAGTTTGGGCCAGGTACTGTTTGTAGTTCTGGTTGAGGTAGTCTGCAATTTCCAGGAATGTTTGCTTCACCAGGTCATCCAAATGGACAGAAACACCTACAGCAGCAAGTGACTGGGAGTATGTGTGTGTGGGTAGTATGTTGTGTGTTTTCACCAGCCCTGCCAACAAGGTACATGGAACTTCGTTTCTGGAGAGCTTGCAAAGAACTTCATAAGCTTCATCGGACTTGCAGCCTGGCCATACAATGAGAGGGGGCTGAGACAGGTCTCGGCTTGCCACGAAGCTTTTCAGAAGCAGGAATACATCAGATCCACATTCTTGAAACCGCCGTGGCATGCGGTTGCTTGCCTTATTTCCACTGGCAATCAGTTTATACAAACTTGGCAAACAAATTAAATGTGTTCAGCCATTGGTTCATTGGCAAGGCACTTGGAGAGCAAGATGTTCTGGCAAACCTGCAGCTAGATATTATGTTTGCTTTCTGCAAACTGCTTAGGATCTAAACTGCTTATTAAGGATCTAACGCAGTCTAGGCGCAATCCCTTCTAATGAAGGTGAAGGAATGGGGGATAACCTTGTCATCATTGGCCTTCCTTTTTCTGTATGCACCATATGTTGGGCCATATGTAGCAAAGTTCCCACACCAGTCTCGCACTGATGTCACGTAGTAAGCTTGGAAGAACAACCCCTTTTTTTTTTGAAGGTCTCCTTTAACTTGTCGTTCAAGAACCTGAGGAAAGAGGAACCAGCAGCGGTGACCAATAGAACAAGTTGAATTCTTGGGATAGTCAAGCAGCCTCACTAAGTCTTGCGGGCATTGCCTCAATCACCAAATGTTATGTAATAGTGCAACCTTTTTGTTACTTTGAAAGCTCCATGTAAGGACTTGGCAAATCTTCATCACCTTCCTTTATGATTCTCGTCAGCAGCCCAAAGAAGGAATCTCAGGGGGCAAGAATATGTGTCGGCCGATTCTAGCTGACTGAGGGGTTAGATTCCAGCTCACTGAGGGATAGGCCAACATCCTCATGGGTGTGTCCAACGCATAGGTGTTCATGTCCAAAGGAGTCCCATTGGCCGGAAGCAACCAAATGGCAGCAGAATTGGTCAAATAGAGAGTTCTTTATTTCCTGAGTCTGTGTTGCAGTGCTAGCAGAGTCAAACCGGTAGCGTGTCATGTTCACATTGCAAACGAATCAACTTGCAGCCAGAAGGCCTTGGGTGTATTGTCAGAGAACAGTTTGCATATTCTGGGCCAGGGTTCACTGGACGTTTGAGACATGTTCCAGCATGTCTGCAAGGTCCTGGACAACACTTCAATGTTCCAGTTTGTCCCAAATGATTGTTCTGGATCTGTGATGTAGACAAAAATTCCTCGCCCATGTGCAATGCTGGCAGTCAATTCGCATTCCGGTCTTGGCTTTTGGTCGAGAGCCTTGGGCACAGCACCTTCTGTAAATCTTGGCAGTCGGAACTTAGTTCTATCCATAGAATCCTGGATCAAGACCAGGATATCACGATCATGCGTCGCCCTTTCTCGTAGCTGCCAGTAGCATCGGCGGTCAGCAAACTGACCGCCAATGTGTCTCATGAGACGGTCTGCGTTTTCAGCATGGTACTGCAGACTTGTAGATTTCCTGATTGCATCTTTGAGCCTATGGCAGACTGAGCACTTGGTATGGGTACTAGTTCCCCGATGTCGCAATTTCTTTTTCCACCCACTGTTTTTCAACACACGGTAGAATGTAGCTGAACTGGCAACCCCCATGTCCGATGCCATGGCATATGCAGTGTATAACCTATAGAGGTCAGCATATTTGCCTGGCGGCAAGTAACGCCTCACCAACTTGTTTGGCCCTTGTTGGTGAAAGCCAGGAGAAGAACATAGAGCGGATTCAAGCAGCGCAGCAACAAGCTCTTCTCTACCAGTCTTGGTGTCAAAGTCAGCCTTTCCAATGTCCAACCTTGTTTGTGACATGGCAAACTTGGGGCCATCCCAAAATTGATTCCCTTCAGACTTACATAAATAGGCGAGGTGCTCATGGGGCAATGTTTCTGCTAGGCTCCAATATGTTTTCTCTAAGAAGGCTTCAATGCCTGCTGCCGCTTTTCCAGGTGGAGCTCCTGCACCTAGAGTAAGGGTCAATTGTTTCAGTTGGTTCAAGCAGGTTTCATTACATGCCAGCTACTGTAGTTGAATGCCAAGGCACCAAAAGATCTAAAGTCCTGTCCCCTAAATACTTTCCTGCACCGGGCTAGCCGTTGCCGCCCCAGACCCATAAGCTGCAGGAAAGCAGTGCGGCAGATTTGGTAACCTTGCAGGGCTTTTTGAGGACAGTGCCCAGAATGAAGCTAACAACAACAGGGTTTGATTGGGCCTTCCATGAACCACTTCCCGCGTGAAGCATCGTCTGAGGAATCGCTACCACCGTTGGATGAAGATGGACTTCCATCATCATCATCCCCCTGTTCTTCTTTCCAAGTCTCGTGGCCAGAAGACTGCAAGCTCCACAGCCTGAGAGTGACAAACGAAGGTCCAAGAAAGGGGTTCGGTGTCCAAAGTCACGAATGGTTTCAAGTGGTTTGATCCAAGTAGCAAACAATCTTGACCGCTTTTGGTCAATGACCAAAAGGCAACACAGCAAGAAAGAACCATTCCTAGGCTAAGTCTTCTTTTGCAGCGCTGGGCGCAGCATGGTCTTTTGAGGGCTTCCCGAATTCCTTGGTTTTGTGGTCAAGGTGTGTGTGTTATATTATGAGTTTATGCTCTAAGAGTTTGGCAAAAGCAATGCTGGGCTAAGATTCTTTCTTTGTCCTTTCCGTTTTTGCTAGCGAGATTGTCACTGGCTTGGTGATCTTCTGTTTCCAGAGCGCACAGAAGATTCAAACTCAGGTTTCGAACGGCTTCAAGCTTTGGGACAGGTCTTGATGAGCTTGATCTGCTGCTTTGCTCAGATTCAGAGTCTGAAGGTGTATCAGAATCTGAGGATGCACAATCACAATCTGAGGATGATGATGAAGCGTTGTAGGGCATCAACATGGCAGTTTACAAACTGAACGGAGCTTTTGAATGTTCGCTGTGGACTTGATTTACATGCTATGTGTTTTGTTCTCTCGAGGGATTGAAAGATGAAAGTCAATGTTAACATCCTGCTTTGCTTTGTTTGATGATTGGATTCAATAGGTGCATGTTGCATGTGCATGATTGTTTTTTCTCACAATACATTCAAAACATTGAACACTTGTTGACTGCCTTCCAAGGTATGCAAGTACCAGAACATGAGTGCAGAACGTTCCACGTTTCACTGGTTCACACTGCTCAGATCTGGCTGATGCAATTACAGTAAACAATTTTTACCCTTTAGCTGTTCCAAGGTGATTCAGTCGCTCATCCGCGCTTCCGGACCGCGGCATTGAATTTGGCAAGATCGCAGCAAGCGATAGCACACACATAAGCAGCTCCAATCGCTTTGCAATTATATGCATTCCCAGCCAGATCATGGAGCTCCTCAGGGATAGCTAGTGTTCATGCTGGTGTTGAAAAGGTTGCTCAACTAAGTTGACTCTGACTTTGGGTTGCTATCCAAGTGGCAGTGGTGCTCAAGTGGCGAAGGTCCAGCTTGTGCACCGGCACAGATTGGAGAATAAGTTTCTCCATGCCTGCACGCATTTGAAGCATCAAGGAAGAAAAAGACCTGGGGTGTAGACTTTTCAAATCTGTTCAAACTGCTGTGTGTGGCCTCGCCTGTAATATACCGCATCAAAGGCATGTACCAACAAGAGCCCTTTGGTGTGACACATGGGATCTTCCCTCCATCACCAGATGTCATGCGGTCAATATGTTGAGACGTGTCAACGCAATGGTTTGTGAACTGCCCACTTGTGTAGAAAATATCTAGGGCGCGCTGGGCACGCTGGCTCAAGTTGAGCTTGCGCGCTGCTTTGACAGGCTTCAGGTGGCAAGGATCAACCTTCAGGGAAACAGACAGCCAGAAGCAATGCTGAGTAGTGCAAGAAAGAAAGAAAGATGATAACACTTAGAGTTGCACAAGTCTCATTGGACTTGCCTCCAATTCCTGCATCATGTCCCAATGTTTCTTCAACCACTTTGGAGTCTTGTTCTTTGGCTGCTTGGTCCACATCAAGTCAAACTCATGAGGCTTCTGCTTGCGCTGTTTCATGATCTCCTCCTCCTCCTTCACTGCGGCATGGCTGTTGCAAAACAAGAGCTTGGACCTGAGCACCGAAGAACAACCGTTTCAACCTTGATGGTAACACAAACCACAACCATTTCAACAAGTCAACCTTGATGAGCCCAGTGGCGGTTCTCTTCTGTGTTTCGGGTTGAGGCGAGCATAAACTTCACTGGCAATCTTCTGCAAGCCCTCGTTGCTCTGAATCCCATCGGCTGCAACTTTCCTGAGTTTCTGCAAAGACAGCCAACTCAAGAATAGTTGCCCTAAGTTTCTACACACCTTCTCAAAAATAGATCTTTTCGAGGCTCTTGTTGATCAGCAGGATGTAATAGCGCCGCCTCCTGACTGGATCGCCCAAATCATATGGATCAATGATAATCTTGCAGTAATAGTAGTTGGTCAGCTTATCAAGCTGTTCCTGCACCTGTGGCCAGCACCGGGTCAATCCCAGCACATTCTCCAGCACCCCAATGAGGGGAGAGCATCGGTAGACAGTTTTCATGGTTGCAAAAAATACTGCTGCCCTGGGATCTTCCAAAAGTGCAGAACCATTGTTCAAGAGGCTGAACGGCTGACAAGGAAAGCCACTTGTGTACACACTCACGTTCTGCGGTAGGTCTTTAGCAGGTCTGTCCAGCATGTCAACAAAGATCCTTAGCTGTGCTTCAGCCAGAGATGGTGAGCCATGTGAGACACTTGGATACCAAACAGCCATATCTTGACATGTTTCTTCTCAGGTTTTGAATTGGCCAGCAAAAATTTCAATGCTGCTTCCCCCCTTCTCTGTGTGGGAGAGAAGTTTGCACCTATCGCCAGTGATCTCTTTCAACGCCCACCACGATCCAGACAATCCTGAACCTCAGACATCAAAAAGAGGATGGACTGGCTAGGGATCTTCAGGCAAGGTCAATACTTACAGCTGGTAAGCACAGAAATGCCAGTCAGGGCACAATCGCACATAAGAGCCAGGGGCATGACTAAGCCACCAAGAAAGTCTGCCACACCTCAACACCAAACAAAGGGTCAGGAAACAACTTCTACCATCTACCATCTATCATCGTCTGTTGCAGGCTAGTTGCGGCCCCTGGCCACCATGCCCAACCCCCATCCAGATACATGAAGCCGTTGTTGCGATGTGAGCGCTGGATGATCTCTGAAGTGTTTCTTCCTTGGCGTGAGGTATATCAGGTTGCTTCCTTTCACTTTGCAAAAGCACAAATGACTCTTAGTGTAAACTCAATGGCTCTTAGTGTCATTCCCTTTCTTGCGCGGGCAAGCACTGACCCTGATTCAGCAGTGGAGCTAGAAGAATCTGAGTCATCTGACTCAGAGTTGTCAGAGCTCATGGAGCACCGCTTAAGCACAGGTGATCTGGATCGTGAGCGGCATGGCTGCATAGTTGCAGGCTGTGCAAACTATAAAGATCAAATGCCTACTATACTTCCTGGAGTGTTTTCTAAAATGATGCCATATCACATTGCATGGTTCACCCCTGGCAGGGGTTCCCTGCTTGTGCATAAAGGTCCGCGCAAGGGCAGAAGTTTACTCAGGCTGCAATTGCATGCTCCTTTGCAGCCAATCTCTCTTGCAGCCGGGGAGCATATCTGCCTGCCTGACATCTCCAAGAGAAGAAGCCTTGCAAAACATTTAGACCAGACATGTTCAACAAACATCAACAAACCAAATGACACAATGTTCACATCAAAGTGGCTATTGGCGCGGGTGCAACATTGAGCATGCCTTTGCCACCAGTGCAGGTTTTTTCAACAAGGTTGAAGAGATCCTCCAATGTGCGGCCAGCACTTGCAGAGGTTCCATCCCACTTGCTCAGGATTGATTGAGCCTCAGCTGGGGATTTGCACGCGGTGCAAGCACACATTAAGTGGTTTGAGACATTTGCCAAAGAGCATTCTGCAAAGTGGAAGTTGCAAGGTGATCAGACTTTGGGTTGAGAACATAGTCATCCCTTTCCTTGGCCACAAGACCACAAGATGACCCAGAATCAGTCACTCCTACTGAGAAGCCTTTGAAGCATTCACAAGAATGTCAAAATTAAAAGTATTGTGCCACCAAAAATCTCGCACTCTCCAGTCCAAATCTGGAATCGAAGAACCAAAGATAGGCCTGAAAGTCAGGTATATCTGGATTTAGTTTCTATGTGGTATTCAAAAAACACCAGGACCAAATCTTCCATGGGCCTGGAGGACTCCTGCTGCGGCTCCTTCCCTCACCAGATTCAGGTCCAGTCGTTCGTGGCAAATGATCATACTGCTGCTGCAAGAAGGTTGTAGGTGCCAAAGCAAAGTGCCTTGAGAGTTCAATCCCTCTTGCAACAGACAAGAGTTACACACACAGACTGACTAACGTTCATCACTGCCAGATTGTCAAGTCACGTAACCCGAAAGATCTTGTGGATGGGAACGTTATGTTCAGTCACCGCCACAGCTTCCTGGAAAACCACCCTGAGTTGGGGCAGAGCAGGATAGCCACCGCAACCTAACCTGACATTCTTCCACAAAAGGAAAATCAACACAAAAGGAAAATCTTGTTAAACTGGCTGAAGATCTCCTTCCTTGTATGCACATCCACGCGGTGGTGCACAGAAGGAGGATCAGAAGATGACATTTTGATCCCACAGCTGCAAAAAAAAACACAGAGAGACCTGAGGGACCTGGATGCTTTTGAGCAAAGACTCACTTACAGTGAGAAGCTTTTATGTGTATTATCAGGGACAACCAATTCATAGTGGCATATGTATATATATATATGTGGTACCGGGAGCTGACCCTTCTAGTTTTATATACTCTTCCCAAGGTCAAACATCATAGAGTGAACCGGTGGCTGTTGACGACGACGCTGCTGCTGCGTGCTTTGAGGTCGTGCCTCGTACCGCTAAGAAATGGAAAAGAAGTGAGAGAAGTGCCGCAAAGAAGAGGCGTCCTGAGGAAACTGCACCACGGTCAGAACAAACAACTCTACAAGGTGTGAACCGGTGTAAAAACACGGTGGACATGACCAACCTAAAGCCTAGTCTAATTATAGGTCGTTGGGGTTCTTTGGGTGTTGCTTTCGGAATGAACCGTGAAAGCCGACCCTCGTCATGCCGAGTCCGGCATCGAGTCTCAGACCTCACCTGCTCTACTCTACTCTACCGCACCGCGCCGAGCGCATCCGACCGCGCCCACCGCCTCTTTCCGATGGAGAGTTGGACCGGTGCGACGGCAGGTTTCAGCAGATCCATCCTTTCAACTCGTCGACCCGGAGGAAGAGGTGCGGACCGGAGACGAAGCTCCAGCCAAAGCGACCCTGGAAATGGTTGGGGGAGCGAGTGAAGATTGCAACCTTCTCAAGTCAGGACTTCACGTTGGTTTGTGAACATACATCTTAACCTATATGTCTGTTGTTGGGGCGGAACTGACATGTTTGCAGTTGTTGTTTGCTGTGGGTTTCTTGCAGTTCACAGGTCCCACAGGTACTTGGACATGCCATGTCATCCTGACAGTGATTTCCACGCAGGAGCCGGACCCGCAGTCTCCGGAAGAGTGGGCAGCCCAGGAGCCTTGTTGGGGGGTCGGCTGTGTCACCCTTCAGACGAAGCGGTTGGACTCACGAAGATCTGGACCAGGATCTGGTGGAACAAAGGTTGGAGCTTTTCTCTTCATAGTTCTCTTCAATCAAATCGGAGGTTCTCCGGTTAAGCATAAGCATGCATTCTGGGGATCAAACGGCAAATGGATCATCCTGCTGAAAGTCTGATTCTCATACGTCGATAGGGTGACATCAGTGGTGGCATCTTAAGTCGACGCATTCCGCTGCCTACGTACCAGCAGCAATCTGGCGTGTTTCAGATCGCTCAAGAGCAATGGTGGATTCCCATACAGTTTGAGAATGAAGATGTTTGTGTTTGGGGGGGTGTCCTGCAGGGCTGCACTGGCCACTCCAACGACAAAGGTTCTTGTTCACAGCATAATTAACATGCAGTGTATGTCGAGGTGCCTCGTAACGCATTCAATGCAGTTCCGTGTGGGACCTGTTTGCCTTGCCAAACCAGTCTCCAATGGCCGCCATGGCCTGAGCAAAAAACATGGTTTACGGAATGAAAACATGGGAAAACCTTTATTTTTCATAGTTTAATAGTTTGGAGGACCACTGGTACATGCTGCTACAGAGTTCACAACTCGTCTCTACGAAAGTGGGGCGTCCTTTTTTGGCGAATCACACGCAGCGACAGTCACACCCGGAATCAGCGAGAGGAGCAGACGTCTCCCGTTGCAGAGGTGATGGCGGATTTGTCGAAGTCGTTTTCCCGGGTGTGCTGGTGTTGGATGAATATTGATGTCTCCATATTTGTGCATCGTATACTGTATATACCTATGACATATACAATGCTGGACATGTAAAGCCAAGAAATGGTCCCGTTTGGAAATCAAAATGCACTCCCTGAAATATCATGGAAGTGGAAGATGTCCCCTTGGGCGACCATTTTCCTCTACTATACAATAGGCGGTTTTCCACTTCCATGACTACTTCAATAAGTCATGAAATACAATGCACATCCCTTGTTCAATACACCTCCCTTGTTGACTTAGAGAGATTCCAGGACATGCAATGGCCCAGATAGTCCAGATGCAATTCAAATCGGTCTCCACGTGTTCCGACTTGCCATAGCAACTGAGACACCCTGAGCATGATTTGACCAACACCTACCCAGTAAAAATTAAGGGACCCACCGTGAACCCGCCTTTCTGAAACGGGCTTTGCTTCTCCACCACGGTAAGTCCAAAGGTCTTACCCTTTGCTCGCTCTCGCCGCAATTGCTCGGCCCGAACCAGGGCGGCAGCGTCCGCCAGACGTGGCCGGCCGCTTTAGGCGGCAGCCATAAAGGCTGGCAGACCTGTCCAAAAAGGCTCCGAGCAGACAAATCAAGTCCTCGGCGCTCGAGGGCGCTGTCGATTTAGGTTTGAGAAACAATAGACCGCTAAGACCGCCCAACATTTGTTCAGCGTCAGGCTGCTAGCAACAGCTAGGGCTACTGGTCTTTGCACCTCAACTGTGCTCCTCGGCGTAACGGTAGCGATCGCTCGGAGTGTACGTACCACTCGTTCTCGGCAGCCGGCGAGTCGCTTCTACATCCCCCCGACGAACTGGCCCTTGGAGTCGGAGGGTAAACCCGGAGCCGGAGATGGTTGAAGTTGGAATTGGACTGCAAAAGGGGAAAAACCAACACCTGGCGACCTGGCGAGTTCTCTCTTCACCCAATAACTGAAGGCCTCACGCCTCATTCAGGACACAGAGGCCCCACCCGTGCTCATTGTCACGGAGAAGCTTGCAGTCGGCGGTGAAAAGCTCACTGAGAGTGACCAGGCTAAAAGGACCACCCAGTTGAGATCAGATTCGTGCCAAAGGAGTGAAGAATGGGAAAGCCTACGGAACCAGCTTTGAGGTTGGATGGATTTGGAATGGATGGGTCCACGGTGATGTCTTCAGAACTCCAGAAAAGGATCCAACCTGGAGGGCCCTGCAGCATCCAGGTTCGCTTTTGGCAGGGCAACCATCCCCTCCCACAGAATCCACAGGCCCTGACAGGGTCAGGTACTTGCGGGTGGACTGGCTGTTGGGATGGATCATGGATGGAACACCTTTTGCCTTGCTGGGTGGACATGGACTTGTTCATAGACCAACCAAACCTACTGCATTTATTACTGTGATTGGGTCCATTTTGTGGACCCCAAATCCCCTCATTTTGGGATGCTGGGACTCACGTGAGATCCTTGGGGGGGAGAAACGTGTTTCCTCCATTTTGTGTCAAAGGCAAATGCGTGAGAATGCCAATGCCTTTGTTGTCCGCTTGAGAATGTTTGAACATGTATGTTGGCAAGGACCTGCCAACAAATCCAGAAAAGATCCCAAACGTCCATGGCATTTTGACGTTCCTTTAAAGCTTGTCCCGAAAGAGGGAAATTACCAACTCGGCAGGTCCGTCGGACTGACCATCGTATCAGCTCCACCAGTGCCAGAACTTCCCACTCTCAGGTATCTCCGGCGCTGCAGACGACACCCTCGTTTCTCCCGTCGACAGTGCCGATGTCGACTGCGGCGCAGCTGTGGAAGCCTCCATCCTCACGGAGGGCGTGCCAGAGTCTTGGTTTTGATATGTGTGGATCGGGTGATGTGGATGTTCACCACGTGAAAATGTACATTCGTTGCGCAGCCCGCGAAGGAGAAAAGGCCCGCGCAAGAGGAAAGAGGAAAGGGGCGGAATCCCCGAATTGGGTGATATGTTGTTTTTGTTTGTGTTTTTCTTGATTGCACAAAGAGCTCGAGTTGGACCAATCTGAGGAGTTGAGACTGGCAAGGTCCTTAAGTCCAATGGCCTCGGCTGCCTCCCTATCGCCGACGGCCTCACCACACCCGACCTTCCAGCCGCTTTGAGAGAGTCCGAGAGAGTCCGTGCTCTCGCTGTTGTAGATGTTGTAGCGATGTTCGGTGGGCCAACCGTTTTTGGTAGAGAAGCGTTTAATATCGTTTAAACTGGTGGAATGCCTGGCATTCGAAATCCTCTCAACAATGTTGAACTGTTGAACTGAAACACTGAATGGTTAATAGTTTGACCAAATCAATGGGGGTTACATGGGCTTAGCGTATATTATATAGCATATTATACCTATATAAGATCCTATTAACCGGTCAACAGCATCTTAAGCGCACGTATGATGCGTATGTGTCGTATGATGCGCATGAGCCAGCGATGAATGCATTCTGCGTTTGAAAACGCCCGGAGAGTGTTGATTGAAGAGATGAGACGGTGGATTCGGAGCAGTCTTCTGATTCCAAAGGCTTACAATCTTACAATATGATGTATAACTATGCCCTCCCGATGATTTTGGATGGTATTTTACCATGTAAAACGTCTGGGAGGTCGATTGATCAACAAACTACCCGGCAGGTGGATGTCCGAATGTACATGAAACAACAGAAATGCTTGTATCCCCCTTACACCCCAAGGCAACTAAACCGGTGGATTCTGCATATTCCAAAAATAGCACAGCTGCACCTGCGGTCGGGCTACCGAACGAACGGGTGGAATCGCGGTGCCCCGAATTCACATCCACTTGGATTGGAATGCACAAATACTGCAAAATGGGACTGCTGGGTGGAATGTGAAAGGTTTTTGTTGGAACTTCTTCAGAAATGTCAAGTCTTTGAAAGACTTTGTTCGTTCGGGAATGACTCATATCAGCTGCTTCGAGGAGTCAATCGGAGGTCGCAGCCTCTTTTGGTCACCGAGTCGGAGTCTTTTTTTGGTAGAGTTGGCCCAAGGGCAGCGTTGGCAGTCAGTTGGGGGGAATTGATTCATGAAAAAGAGTTCATGTTTATTCATCGTGACATGACCTTGCCCAAAGATTATAATTACTTGCAATTTGCATGGAACAAAAAACAGCACACATTCATGTGCACATATGAATATTTTGAGGAGGAGCCTGGTCTACTGACATGTGAAGACAAATCAGTGTTTGGCCCATTTTTGCCGGCGCTTTCCACCTTCGGCCTCTTGCCCTTCCCCTGCGTGTTCCACCATATTCCGATATATACGCCGGTGGAACACGCAGCGTCGACCGAGGTTTAAAGCCAATTCCCTGACCATCCCTGGCCTCCATGGCCAGTCCGAACAGTCCCTCTCGCGAGGCGCCGGAAGCGTCACGCGTGACTTGTCACGCGGGAAACACCACGCGGAATCGTCACATGGAATCGGGACATGGAAAATCGGAGTTAGGACGGCCCTGTGAGAGGTTGTTTTTGGAGGTGCGACTATAGGATCCCTAGGGCTCCGGGCTCCAAGTACCTTACCTTCTGAGGAGGTACTTGGAGCCCTAGGGGATGGTTCTGATCCTTTTTGGGCATCCTGGCACATATCGGCTGCGTGAAGCCTATAGGCGTGTTTCTGGAGTTCGGGCCTGCGCGCTCTCTGCGCGGGCGTTAAAGTATGCGGGCCTTTGGAAGTTCAAGCAGAGTTAAAGTATGCGGGTAGTTGGTGGATGGTTTTGGCTTATGGAAAGTCCTTAAGAAGTGACAAAACTTAAAAGTTGAGCTTAGCTAAGTGATGAAATACTGTAGTTTCAACACCACGGTTTTTGTAACTTGTAACTTATCATTTAAGTCTCTATAAGTGTTATGCATTCCATAAGAAATTTATAAGTCCTATAAGCAAAAGCCAACCACCAAGTATACATGGGTATACCGTTTCTGGAAACATGGACCGCGGTTCCTGCGGGCCAGGTGAAACGCACTCCACGGTGCAATCTGGCGCCAGCAAGATGAGCAAGCTGGAGCGGCTCAATTCTCTCGGTGCGAGCCCCAGGACGTCGGATGTGGCCCAGGACGTGGAATGGGAGGGGTTATGAGAGTTGCTTCCAATGATTTGGATGAAGTGACATCAACAAGGGGCGGTGCATTACAGCTGCTGGCTGCTGGCTGACCACTTTTAGCCCCAGGAATTGAGCTGTTTGAGTCTTTAGGGGAGGTATAACATGGTAAACCCCGATCTATTGGATGGTCCTTAGTAGGGTTCAAGGGTACCCAAGGTGTTGATGAACCGTACACTCAGTTCGTGCGAAAGTCGATCAACTTAATCACTTCATAGATGGCACTCAATCACTTCATAGATGTAGTCTAAACAACATTAATACACTGGCTGTTGCTCAGGAGGAGCTAAGGAGCCGGGGGGATCCAGTTCTTCCCTATATATAAAGCAGGGAGCCGGGTCACTCGGAGCAACCACGGGAGTTCCCCATTCCCGACAGCTACAACAGTTTTTTTACTGAAACATGGCAAACTACTGCAGACATGTTTCACCTGGTTTCACCACCATGTCCACGTTTCACATCGCTGAAAAAGGCAATGAATGTGTCGTTGGATTTGTGGAGAACAAAGACTAAAGCCATAGACCAACCGAAACACTGGTTCCGGATATCCCAAACATTCCCAAACACTCCATGTATGTCATACTGACATTGGGGTGGTTTGAGGGGTCAATGTAGGCATCTATGGCATAGAGGGAGTGTTTGGGTAGAACAGATGCCTGCGATCCACTGGCCAGCCATGTTCTTCACTTTGGGCCCAGTCACCTCGAGTCGCTGCGTGACAAACAAGTCAGGGCCCGTCGACGAAGTCTGGAACCGACGAAGTCTGGAGGTTTGGTTTGTTGACATCTTCCTCTTACATCCCCCAGACTGGCAAACCACGCCCAGGCTAAGTGGTTCCAAAACAGGTTGTCCAAAAGCGTTTTGGAGCCGTTCCAGTTCCCAGAACAAAATGGATATGTATGGATGCATCCATCATCATACACGAAACAGATGTACAGTCATTTCCCCCTCAAGCAGTTTTTTTTTGGGACCTACATTACATGTTCCTTCTTCAAGTCCACCGAAGGTCTATTTTTTAACCGAAGGGACGGGCCGAGCACAACCTATCCGATCAACCTTAGAGCATTCTGCAGCCTCACATTCTGTGCTGCACGTTCGTTAGGGTTACGGGTCCCTGTGCTCTCTTCCCACCAAAAGCAAAAGAAAGTGACCTTCAGCAAAAGCAACAAGTTCGACACTTTGAAGAGTCAAGATAGGCATCATTATAAAGACAATATGTTTACAGGGGTTCGGTGACCTCCCCCCCAAAAAAGCAAACCACATGAGTCAGATCTTTCATGCTGTTTCAAGACACATTCCTTGGAGGATCTTCTGATCTTGCTGCCCCTGTCCATTGTTTTACACCGTGTGGTGTGGTGTTGTCTTTAATTTCCAAACTTCGGATGCCACATGCAGTCCCACCAGAACCTGCAGTCCCATCAGGCTGCTTCAGTGGTTGAAACACCAGGAGTACCATCCGAACAAGTCTTTGGAGTTTAGTCTTGGCCGCCAGGGCATCTGGTGGTGGATAAAGACATGATTTATGGGCTGACGCTGCGTCCCTTGGTCGGATCGCCCGATCTCAGGAGGTGTGTTGGTGTTGGTGTTGTTGTGGTGGTTGTCGTTGTCATTGTCGTTGTCGTTGTCGTTGTCGTTGCCGTTGCGGTTGCGGTTGCGGTTGCGGTTGCTGTTGGTGTTCTTGTTGTTGTTGTTGTTGTTGTTGTTGTTGTTGTTTCGCTGCTTTGAGAAGACCGGATGTGAGCCAGAGACGAGCGACGGCACAGAGGAGAGTGACCACCAAAAAAGCGATTGCTCGTTGCATGTGGAAAAATACTTGGGTGAAACTGTGTTGATGATTATCCTTGACTATAAACATATAACAACATAAAACCATAGACTACTGAGCCTTCAACTTCGGATTGCCGCATGCAAACCATCACCGGCCACGTGGCCACCCGAATCGCGGCGGAATTGGTTCGCATTTGTCTCGGACAGAAGGTCAAGTTGGTTCAACTATCCCTGAGAGTCCAAATGACTCTTTAAATTTATATACCCCTATGATGCGTGGATTGAATGGATTATGACTACCAGGTGGAGTAAAATGAGTCATTGGAAGTTCTGGGTATGCCCACAAGCTACTGTCGGATCATGGGTTTGGTCCTGGAACATGACAGAACTTGGCTGCAGGTCTCATAGTCAGCCGGCATGACACATCAATCATCCCCCAACTGAGAAAAACATGGCCCCGCGTCGTCTCGCTCACCTGCGATTCACTGCCTTCCTGCGCAAAGTCTTCCTACTTCTCCACGAAAAGCTTTCGCAGGTGAGAAAAGGTCGACTTATCTTAGGATCTCAGTCAGACTTTCCTGCGACTTCCTTCGAGGCAAGTCCTTAAGATCCTTTGGCCGCGCTTGGATGAAGATGCCACAAGATATGACCGAGGCCATCGGTGCACCGGACCCTGGCCGCGTTTTTTTCTTGTTCCCGAGGATCCACAGAATCTAAGGAAGAAACGATCAGAAACGTAGGCTGTGGCTGTGTCCCAGTCAACCAGCAACAGCCGCTGTTTTTTTGAGAAAGGCCTTTACAAAGCATCAGCCACTGTTGGTCATGGATTTCACATGATTTCACACACCCCGTCGCTGCTTCCCCCCCCCGCCAGGCCGATCGGTTCAGTCCCTTGGCCCCTTGTTTTTTGGTCGCCCCAACGGTGGCAGACCAGCCTGTCGCCTGTCGCAGCAACAGTAAGTGGGTGCAGAAGATCCACCTGGGTAGGCTGGCAGACACATTTAGGTGGATGGCCGTGGATGGCCCCCCAAACATGGGCGTGTCTCAAAATCAGAGTGTTCCACGGTAGTATCCAATCGATAGATTCAATGTCTTCCGTTCTCTACGAATATCTACTTTCTCATGAAAAGCCAGATTCTTTGGAGCAAACAAACCAGTTGTGCTGTATGTGTGTTGCCCCTCATCCGATGACATCAATTTTGGGAGCTGGGTCCCTCCCCAGCAGCAGCATGGTGACAGGCTGAGTTGGTGGCTTTGCACAGCAAGGCACATGGAGCGGATGCTGGAGAGGGGCACTTCAGGGGCATGTTGGTGGACACCACCTCCTCGTATTCATCCATACATTCTATAGATTCTCCTGGGAGGAAAACCAAGGGTCTATCTCCCAACCAGTATGTACCTGCTACCCAGATGCACACCCGGATTACTATGGAATACGGTCTTCTTCCTTTCTTGGATCAACGGCACCTGTCAGTGTTTCGCACCTGTCGCCTCTAGGATTCCACCAGGACACCAGTCACCTCCGCATTCTCCAGTGCCGGAGTTCCAGAGCGTTACTGGTGTCCACCCAGACCCAGACGCTCCATGGATGGAATACGTGTGACTATGAATTATGTGTGTACATTGACTCCGTTGAAAAAACCATCCCATATAAGTTTTCCAGGTCGTGTTTGGGGGTCCAGGGAGGTACTCTGCATACTCGTGTCCAGGCCGAGTCCATGGAATCCTTCGACTTCTTTGTCTCGCATACCTGGCCGCTTGATCTCGCACGGCTCATGGCCCATGGCATCGATCGACCTAGGACCTGGTGGTCCCGTGGTTAGGATCGAAGCATGAGATCCGACTACCAAACAGGTGGCGCCAACCACTTCGATCATTTCAGGGAGTGTGGATAGATGATCATAAATTGTAGAGTATGTTGGTGACATGCTGGTGACGTGTTGGAGATTGCTAGACAGGGAACTGGAAGGGAATTCAGAATTTAGTAGGAAGACAAAACACTCTGGCCTCAATTTGAGCAATTCAGGGCTATCCACAAGTGCACTAGGTTTACAGTAGATCTTGCTGTTTTTGTTACATCAGGATTCTTGCTTCAGATGTGTACCAGAACTATCATATTCGTACACATATATACATACACCTACATACATATACAATCATGTTTAAAGCGCCATCCACAAAAAGGGAGTTTGCCCTGAATTCAAATCCTTCACTCAGGTCCACTGACGGAAAATGGAAAGTCCTGTCCCTGTTGATGCAGACTGGCTGGCCATGTGCACTACTCTTCAGTGCTGCTGCTTCTCGGCTTTGGGTTGTTCCACCGACTGGTGTTTTCGACCGAACACATCATTTTGGAGGATTGTTGAAAAAAACATAGTCAGATGGTGTTGCCAAGGCTTAACTGGTTAACCCGTGTGAATCCCTTGAGAACATGAGTCGGTGCCTTTCACCAATGAGTCAGTGCCAGTGCTTGAGAAACTCACTGACCGGTCTGAACGGTTCAATGCGGAACCATACGGAACCGCATGGAACCCAAAGGGATGACTTGCCAGAGGAATTTGCTAAGTCTGTTTCCGTTGCAGTCCGAGAAAGCTTCTAGAATGATCATGTCATCCAAGCAGAAAGCAACCCCTGTGATGTCAAAGATCATGTTCTTAGGTCAAAGAACAAATCTCAAACCGTTGTTGATCATTGAATATATAATTATATGTAATAATTTTCTCATTACATTATTTCCATATAGGGATCCAACAGACCTTCTCGAAAGGTATTGGGACCCCCAAGCAAAAGTGTCTCCCTACTCAGCCTCTCAGAATCTGGCCAGTGGATGCATAGGGCGCTTGTCTTTTTCATCGCGAGACAGCAATGAAAACACCTTAGATTATTAATCTACGGGCTGGTGCTGAAGTGAGAACCTTCCCCTACAAGTCCAGTCTGACCCAGGTCCAAACCTGGTCCTGAACACCTCCTTGTGTAGTGTTTCTAGTGTGACCAGCCACCAGCTCCAGTATGTCATGAGGTCAAACTAACTTGTAGGCTTCGATCTATGTGGCCTGCGGACGTGCTGAAACTCACCGCCGACTCCCCGTCCGACGGATGACCCCAAAACGTCCATTCCGTGCGGTACCGTCCTGCGTAGCAGGTGGCAGTTCCGGCAAAAACGCGTCAGCCAGGAAGGTCGGCCTTTCCGGGGCAGAAAAAGAAAAAGCCAAGCGCCTAAGGATGCCCAAGCTGTTGCAAGAGAATGGTATTCCCCATCATCCGTGATTCTGATCAGGCTGTGGTGTTAACTGCAGCCCTGGAGCTGGCCGACATCCTCCCGTTGCTTCTTGATCCGCAAGAGTTTCATAAGTTGTTTTTTTGCAAAAAAGGGTGTGCCATGCATGGAAGAGTGCTTCAGCACCGCCCGTTTGAGAGTCCAGTTTCCTGGTGTGTATGAAGATCCTTTGGTTCTAAAATTGGCATGCCTATCAAACGGTGTGGTCCAGTAGCCACGAAGTGCCAGCCACAGGGCTCTTTTGGCTTTGGGAGCAGCCTGCATGGAAGACTGATTTTGATCCACCCCACCCAGTACAATTGGGTTCCGGTCCTCAGACTCCATCTATCCAGTAAGCACCCCACATTCGCTTGGAGCCTCGCTCACAACGAAGATCGCTCAGGCCTTTCACCTTCCGTACGAAACCCTTGAACGGGGAAGCGGAAGACTTCCCCGTGTGCTGCTGGATCTCCTGCGCGAGCTTCCTCGGGTGCCGCGGTTTGTTTCGGGTGACGCGGTAGACCTCCGTGCAGTCTGGTAGACGCGACGCTGAAACGGTGGAAAGTGCTGGTAGAAAGTGGTGGAAAGTGCTTTATGAGAAGATAGACATCGCTGTAGGATCTTGTATGGGGTCATGCTGGAGCATCGGGGTGAAAAATGGTCAGAGATGGTCACAGTGTGTGATGTTTCTTGTGTTTCTTGTGTCGTGACGTTAGAATGGTGTGACGCACCCATCACCGATGGGCCATGGGTTCTTCTTCATTCAAGTATACCTGCAGGTCTAGATATTTGTCTAAATCAGTGATGGAGGTGAACTGTTGCTGATTCCTCTGCCGACAGCCTGTCCAGGCTCTTCTTGGGACTTCTCGCAAGCCCCTACTTTCCGTGTCTTAACGGCCGGCCGGGGGATTGCTTCATTGAGCCTTGGCATTCCGTCGGTTGGGAACAACGACCAAAACCGGCCTTGAAAGCTTCGATTGACCTCATGACATACTGGAGTTGGTCATACAAAAACGCTGTCAGGCATGTTTTCAGGACCAGCTTTGGACCTGGGTCGGCTTACAGGGTGTTCAATGATTCTCAACGGATTGTGAGCTGCGGAATTTGACTTTATATGACAGAATATGAAAGGCATAAATAGATAATAGATTGGTCAATGTATCATCAGAAGATTGAATAAGTCAACGGGGTTTTGTTCTGGCTCCTTCGTACTTGTACATTCACAGATGCATCATATACAAATTAATTAAATACACAACTCCTTTGCAAAGGCGTGGCATGTTCTATATAATCGACCTTTCCTGCATGTATATATATAATATATATATATACCTAGATCTTCAGTCCGGCACTTTTACAGGGTCCGGCGCCGGACTTCCAACTCCGGCGTTTTTCTGGATTTGGTCCGGCAGTTTTTCCAAGTCACTTTATGTGGATTCTCAAGGCTTTGCATTCTTTGTGGTCCGCATTTCTTTGAAGGTAAACCCACTACTGATGCAACGATTTTGCTTGCAAAGTGTGCTCGTTTGCCTGTTCCTCTGTTTTCTCACTCCACCGGTTTCCTCATGGTTCACACTGGAGCAATCAGATCCGTTTAGGTGATCTTCTAAATGAAATCGGATGAAATGGGTACAGTGCGATGCACGCATTGAAAGACCCAAGCGGGTGTGCCTAAGCTGAAAGAACATAGGCAAAAATGTACTAGCTCCGAGCTCCCATTGTTTCAGGATGTTGGGGCGCTGGGATATAGTTCTAGCTGCGCAGGTTTGCAGAGCCTGCCGGACAAGTTTTGGGCTGTGGAACATGTGTTGTTCAGAATATCAATGTTTTGCAAAGAGTTGCTAAAAAAAAGGCGCGTCGTAACTCCGGCGTAATTTCCCGTAACTCCGGCGTAATTTCCCGTAATTCCGGCGTAATTTCCCGTAACTCCGGCGTACTTTTTTGGGACTCAGTCTTCTGAAGGTTTTGAATTTTGAAAAGTTTTTCAAACAAGAGTTTTGACAGGAGCCATGAGTTCTGCTACTGTATTGGGGGGCCGTCCTGGGGCAAGTTTTACAGACACATTAAACAGCATAAGAATCATGGAGAGCAACCCACTTTGTAAAAGAACTTTATAGAGACGGTTGCAGAGAAAGAGGGGTTCCTTGCCACATACTCCTTGGTTTCTTCTTGGAAGTTTTTGCTTGGGCACAAGTTTGCTTATATTTAGTGATGGTTTTGCTCTTAGGCCATTCGGAAGATGGGCGAGGGCAACGGGAACGGGAAGGCTCCAGTGTTGGGTTGTGGAATTGGTGTGCTCCAGAAAAAACCACTCGTGGCGCAAAGGCAGTTTGCTTGTGCATGATCCAGCCTTTTATCATTTCTGTTTTTCAAGATCTTGGATCGGTTGTTTTTTCAGGTCTCCGGCGTTTTTTTCGGAATCCGGCGGAAAATTTTGCCGGATTGAGGTCCGGCACTTTTTTCCGCCCAAAGGAGGATCCAGGTATATATATGCTCAGTAGTGAAGGAGGGTACCATGTAGCACTTTTTTGTTTTATTTTGTGATACAAAAAATATGCATAAAACACTGTAAATTACAATACAAACAGCATGTCGGGGGGTCGTGGGGGGGGTGACCATATATATATATATATATATATATGTTCTCTCTCTGTATATATATATTATAGGCTCAAAGCGACGATTCTCCCTTGATGTGTGCACGATTTTCCAACAGGTGGATGTGCCACTCACCCGTCTCCTAATGTCTCCCATATGGATTTTTGGTTTTCAGTTTGTCTCAAGTTGAACAGTTTTTTTCATGATCTGATGAGAGGCACTGGTTCTATCGCAGCTGGCAACAGCAATATTCCAGGTATGATTCAGCCCTCAACAATTTCACAACCCTGTCGTTGCAACTCCATATCCTCATTATTTGACGCTGGGTCTTGTGAAACAAACCCTGCAACTGAAGGGGATTTACTCACCCGGCAGAGAGGTGGCACCCTGTGAGGCTGGCGATCATCCCTTAAATAAGTCTATATTTCGATGTACTTCCCAAGTATGGGATGGCCCTAAAGCTCACCTTGAATTGCGCGGTCACATCAATCTCAGCCCTTGCAAGAGCTGTAGAAATGAGTTCGTGAAGCTTTGAGGAAGTACATCTTGGAAGTTCTTTGGAGGTGTTTACTGTAAAGCAATGACAGCACAGTTTTGCCCCTTGAAGATCCCTAATAACTTCTCTGGGGCAGTCACTAATCTGCGCTGCCTTTCCTTGTTTCGCTCATGCTCGTGTGATGCCAAATCTTTGCATTGGCTTGGCACACTTGGACTTCGAAACAGGGCCACATCCATGTATGAAATACTTCGTTACATGGATGGGTCATTATCATTGGGTGTATATACATACAGTAATATATTACATACGCTTTTAATACTGTGTCAAAATGTCTATTTCCAACCCTACTCAAATCAATTTTGCTATTTCAGACAACCTAGGTCTTACTTAAGTCTTACTTCACTTTGGACATACACCATTCGGCCTGACGACCCACGAAAGACTCTAATTCATCCATATGTCACTCAAATTCCAGTCCCAGACCGGATGGGGAGAGTTTCCGCTTTCGCTGGGGCTGGGGTTTCCGTGACCCGACTTCGATCCAAGACAACCACCGGGCACTTGGATTCGGGTCGGGGACACCTGGATTCAGAGCACCAAGGGAGCTACAAGCAATGGTGGGCGATCTTGGGACGTAGCTTATCAAACTCCAGACGTACGGATGGTTGGGATGCGGACACCTGACTACAGTCTCGCAGCACCTGACACGGTGAGTCCAAGGGTTCGTTTGGAAGCATGGCCGACTACAACAAGGGACAACAGGAAGGGAATATGTTTTTGGTTTCCGACCTATCCCAGACACTTTATGGGACTTGAACAAATAGTTGTAAATAGTTGTACTATATACATGTCCATTTACCCGATGCAAATGACCCATCCATGTAAGTAACTATTCCATAGGGTTTGCAAACCCAATGTCTAAAACAGAAAGAATCGTTCGAGACTGCGTCGAGGACATGGTCTCCATCGATCAGTCTGATGCGGAGAAGATCGAGGATGGCATTTATGGCCGCGCGGATGGATCAACGGAGGGGGGCGAGCTTCCACGATGTTCTTTTGCAACCCCACGATGTTCCTGTAAGGCTTAATGCTTAATGCTATGTGAAAAAGGCGCTGCAGTCATCTGCAGTCCATGGAAAAAAAGAACATCATCCTCTATTGATATATAAATATATTATTAATTTTTGTCCCAGGGATCCACGAGCAGGAGTGGCAGAGTATGGCAGTGTATGGCTGCATGGACCCTAGGTCCCTGATCACAATGGAATTCACCTCTGAAAGGCGACTTGTTGTTCCTGTCGAACGCAAGCAGGCAAAGGTTTGGAGAGATCCCTGTCAGGCCCTACCAACTCCAAATGATGTGGGAGGTTGATGAATCAAACGTCTACATGGAAGTGAAAAAAGGCAGCGGAAGACCTTTTTCCTGTACAAATAGGAGGTTTCACTTCCATGATCATTTCAGGAAGTGTAGGGTTTATGATGTGGCTCCTTGTGTTTTTTTTGGTGGGTCAAAGGCCCTTTTGTCTCAGCTGCCGTTCTAGGGCGTCAGCAAACATGTTTACATCAAGCGGACAAGCGTAATGGATAAACATGACCGAACGAGGATGGGTCAAGACTTTCTAGGTAGTTCTCTTAAGTTAGGACTGAATCATCCCCCAAGCCACCAGACGGACCTACACCACTTGGGCCACACAAGCGTTGCAAGTGATAGATATGATTGCTCTGACTGTTTTCTTGATGGCAATCCGAAACTAAAAAGTACTAGGACCTTCAGCAACAACATACCATCATAAAGCGCGTCCCAATAAAATGTCAAAGGACTTTGCAAAGGAATCAATCACCAGGATAGATTGATTTGCTTTCACCATCTAACTTAGATGCGCATACAGTGTTGAGTTGTGCTGCGATGTACAAAGCATGGCTTGAAGCCATGGATGTTGTTGGCTTTTGTTCTGTTTTCAGGTCACACTTTTCACCAAACTCCACATCACCAAACTCCACATCACCAACGCTGTTTTCCCGCACGGTGTTGAGTCACATCGGTGTGCCTCGGGCAACCGCACTCCACAGCCTCCATCATAAGCACCTCCGAGGTATTGGAGGCTTTTTGTCGGTCTCGCGAGAGCTACAAGTCATGTGGAGCCCTCCATATCTCAAGAGGCCAGATCAGTCCGTGGAACAAAACACACGGCCAGAGAGCCCTCCACCACCGGTACGTGGTCCGTTTTTTGTTTTGGACGTCCTGTTTTGAACGCACCTGTCGTGTTGTTTGGTTATGTTTGGTTCACATGTTTATGTTTGCTGGTTTGGTATGGTTTTGTCAGGTTCATTATCGTTCATTGCTCTTGCCCAAGTGAGAGAAGATTTGGATGGTGGGTGTGAAGGGAGGGTACCCTTTGGAGTCTCAACAAATTAATGAACGAGACTTTTGCTGCCCTGCTTTAACAGGGCCAAATCATGACACAACCGGACGTGGACAGAAATGATAGAAACACCTGTGGAAGATTGTGGAAGTATTCTAAGTTATTTCTAGTGTACTTTGGACATTTGCTTGAACTAGAGTAACTAGATCCCAATAATCCTACTGACCAAAATTGTTCAAGTGAGTCGAAACCATCAACCAGTAATTGTTTGAAATTGTTTGGGCTGTTCCTTGGTTTGCTATGAGGCACTCAGAACTCTTTGGACTCCTTGTGGGAGTTTGGATGATCGACATTAGGCTATCATCTTGGCTTTTTCGTGGCTCAGGTGACAGCCTAGAGGAGGTGATTTCAGCCATAAACACGCATCACCGAACTTTAAGAACAATACAAAAGCGATGAAACGCATGCTCAGCACCCTGCAGCTTGATGGTAAAACCCCATCGTCTTGACCGTCGTTTTGAGACCGGAGGGCACCGTCCGCCGGCACCGGTGCGTCTTGACCGGAGGCTTTGGTGCGTCTTTGCCGCATGGCCTGAAACGGCACCGCACTGCGCTCACTGCGCTGTGGTTCGTGGCGTAACAAAAACGTGACATCATGATGCTTCCATAAGCAACAATGATAAAAGCTACAGCTTTGTGGTGTGTATAGATTGTTTTTTTTGCGAGACCCTTTGATATATTTTGATATCTTTGATGTAAAGTCCATTTTACATTGTTGGTGTAGCTTTTATGTTTGTGAACAGCGCAGCGTTGATTGTTTGGATCCCTTTTTGTAGCCCGATCGCTAGGGGAAGATGGCCAACCGCAGGGTCCATGTTTCAGTCCTTGAACCGTTTTTGCATAGGATCGTGTTGGCACGTTTCCGCTCGGCGGACATGACGAGGGTTTCGGGGCATCGACGTCGTTCAACCATGACCGGGATGTCATGGGTGATTACTTTCAGGGATGCAATGGAAGTCCTGCCAACTGCAAGAAGATCTAACTACCAACCAACCTAATTATGCTGGGTAAGTTTCTTGCCTTAGTTTGTACATGTTTTCACTCTGAGACTGATCACAAGAGGAAAGCTGATTCCTGAATTATGTAATACTATATATTATATACACTATATAATTACTCTTCATACAGTTGATAGTAATACATTGACCAAGTGAATCTTGTCAACAGATTCCTGCTACCCAGTGAAAAGCCAGTCACTCTGCCATCCATCCTGTCATTGATCCTTTGCGGCCCAAATGCCGAGGAACTGGCCGCATATCGCAAAGCCAACCCTCAGGGCAAGATTACCTTGTCGCCACTCTACGTGGAGCAGATCGTCTTGATGTTGATCTTGGGCCTCTATGCGGTCTTGGGAACCTTTTGGATTTTGCATCTCGGCCGATGTGAAGACATGGTTTAAGAAGATCAACAGCATAATAGAGCAGAGAGGACTGGTTGTAGGAGGTTTGGTGTATAGGGTGCAAAGAGGATCCAAGGAAACATTGGACGGAGTGTGTATGTTTTCCTGCAACCTGGAGTTTTTGCTTCGGCTACTACTTGGACTCCTGTTCATGGCAATAATTAACAACGCTCAAACAAGAATTATAAGGCAAGGACATGCTTGTATGTGCTGTTGAGTTGCTGTAGTATCATGCTACCATGTTCGGTATTAAGGGGTCAGAGAGAGGTTTGTTCAATGGCAATCTAGCATGCCAACAATAAGTTTTATCCGGTGAGTTCCCCGAACCCAGGCACAAAACTAGGAGTCCCAAGCATTCCGCCATGATTTTGACTGTAAAGACAGTCTGCAAGAAACCTGCTTGATGAAGACTACTACCACCGCCATTATGTCTCACTGCTTCAGGTACATTTGGCCGGTTCCCAGTGATTTCAGTCTCATGGCCAACCTGCACCTTGGCGAGAAGATTGGCATCACATCGATCGGGGGGGTCATGTTTGGGACGCCGGAGCATTTCACCATGTTGTTTGTTTGTATTGTACTTACCTTTTGGAGTCGAGGAATTCTGACTGACTCTGCAAAACACCGGTGCTTGTAGTACGTGTTTGTTGCAAAACACCGACAAAGGTCATTAATGATCGTGGATTCAAACACATGGAAATAAGAAACAACAGATCCGGACAGATCTGGATCGGTTTCCGGCAGATTCCTTTTTCCGCTTCCTCAAATGTGGGGGGGAGGATGTCCTCCTCACCGAGAATGCGATGAATCTGGGGCGAACTCGCATCCGGTGAGGCTTTGCATGGTCCCGGCCTTCTTTCCCTTTCACTTCATGCGGCGCTCGTTGGCCTCCTCGAAGCATCAGCTCTTGCGGCTCGGTGGGGAGGACAGAGGACCCGATGGATCGACCGAAGAGGGAGGCGGCCCCCCAAAGCTGGCCCTGGGTCGGCTGGTTGGTGTTCTGAACCAAGCCCAAGGGGGTTCGGAATGCCAGCCCGGAGGTCTCCCTTTTTTCAAACACACCCATATGTGCAGGTTGGATATTCATGTGACAACTGTGTATGGTTGATTCACAGATGCTTGTGATTCGCAGCTCGTGCTTGTACAAGACTATAGATGATAGATGATTATAGATGACTATAGACTGTAAGGTTATGTTTGTCTTTAATCATCCTTGTATAATCGTGTATATAATATGCATATATCATATATAAATATATATACAGTAGTATACGTGATGGAACTAGTTGGAAGGCTTTGAGACATGTTGCTTCCACCCAGATGAGTCCAGACTCCGAGGCATGAGTTGCTCACCTTTGATCTCAACCAGGCGCCGCACGGTTCCGCCGCGCGCTCTTGGGCAGTTCCGGCTCAGACTGGACTCGGACGTCTATAGTATTCATGTGATTTCGGTATAGGTCAAGCTTGTTCAGCAAAGCTCATATAACTTTAATGGGCAAGGAGTGGACGCTTTGCCACACCCGACATGACCCGACTATAGTATACCCTGCTGTCGCGGTCGGTCATGCCACCACGCGCGGTCGGTCTTGACGACGCGCGTGGACGACGACGGCTCCGTCGGAGGTTCAGTGTATGAACGACTTTGACCGCTGCTTGGAGAGGTGCAGGTGAGATGATAGCTACGAAAACACTGGTCGGTGGGAGCCAAAGAATGGAAGAGCCGGTTTCGTATTAGAACATATTAGAACTCCATCTGAGATGGTGGAACGCCTTCTAAGCTTTTTGGGGTTTGATCACTGGAGGCCCTGACCATTCCAAAAGAAGAGGACCTGTACACAGTTTGTGGTTCTCTTCGACTGATGGTTTTGAGGTATCCAGGCGTTCGCATAATGGAATAATATCATGGAATGATAAAACATATGGAATTATTGTGGACGTGAAAATGTGCTACGCAAACCAAATCCGGCCCTTTCAACGGTTTTTTGTCCTGACTTTGGAGGGGCGTGAAACGGGTATCGCAACCCACTCGGTACTCGTATTGGTCTCGTGCAGGGAGGTGTCCCTTGGATCCATCATAGGAGGTCTCAGCCGTCGCGGCGAACGAGACCGGCATTGTGGCTCGGTGTTCAAGTCTGACAATTCCTGGATTCCGACATGATGCATTCTATTGAAAGCAGCTATGAATGTTGAGTGTAAAGTGTAAAGCTTTATCCCAATGAAAAGCGACGGACATCCCAGTCAAATCGTGGGAGTGAGGGTCTTGCCCAGCTGAGGAAGTTTTATCCACTCCGCCATCATCAAGTGGTACGGCAGTCGAGAGCCAAACTTAGCATCAGATGCCTTGTGGATTTCTGTGGCTCTTGTGGATCATGTCACATGTTCCTCTGAGAACAGTCTCCTGATGTCTCTTGGAGTCCCCCCCCTAACACCGTCGCAGAAATCCACCATCGCAGTGATGTGATTCATTCCCAGAGTCTGCTCATGGAAGATCATGCAGATGTAAACAACCAACTACTTTTAGCTACGACAGTGTTTCCACTGAAAATCTGAGACCTGATCAGTCTCAGATCCTGAGCCGATCAGATCCTGCTGCACTGAGGATGCCTTCACCCAGTTCGTTCGAGGTCCACTGAGGGACGAGCTTCTGCACAATACCTCCTCCAGTCTCGCCTCCGTGCCCCGGAGCGGTCGACCACGGGCGGGCGCTCGACACAACCAAAGACAACGGGCTGTTCGGGACATGGAACACCGAAAATTGCACCACGGGTCCCGACATGAAGTTCCAACATGATACCGAAAGTCTTGAAGTCCCGGGTGTTCATCCAAGTTCGGTGTATCCTCCAATGAAAACCCCATGTTGGGACTTCTTGACTTTCGGTTGGTCGTTCACTTTTCCATGGAGGTCACTGTGCACAAGTCACCGTCCGTCCGGTGACTTCTTCATTCCATTTGGAGCATTGATCTAGGGTGGGTTTGTAGATGTCAAGAAGGGTATGATGTGACCCACACCATGCTACCACCATGGTCCAGCCGCTGTAAAGCCAGGTCATTGAATACACTCCCTTTAGCTTTAGCTGAAAGTATCAACTTTCCTTTGAGCCCAAACCAAATCAACTAGCAACTCAGTTGGCTGGGTATGCACTTGGGTCTCACATCTCTTTGAGTAGGTCAAGGTCCTTGCAATCTGCAGCAACAAAGGACCCACTACAACATGCGGTTGTTTATTGTCTTTACGTGTTATTTTGGAACCAAACGAATTGGTACAGCTTCAACAGGAGAGTCAGGGAGGTTCTTTGTGATCCATGTGCGTCGATGTTTCGCGCGGGATCTGAGTTCAACCTTCGATACGCGCTGCTTCTGGGCTTGATCCCATGCACCTTGGTCGGAAAATCACGTTACTTGACCAGGGTGGGGACGACCCCTTAAGGTGGGCCCTCTTTAGAAATTGAAGAGTAGTAAAACTAAACTCATTCCAGGTAAAGATGTTCTGCAACTTCTTCTTTATTTGCTTTTCCTTTTTGGTGGTTCTAGGCGTGTTTCTTGGGGCCATTTGAAGATCGGGCGTTTTTACACCTGGTTTGGCCACGTCCAGGAGGCCTTTGCGGTGATGCTGCTCACTCCGCGTGTTCCAAAAGGAAACTCCATCCTCTTCACAGGGGGCAACTGAGGGGAGGTGGAACATGGTGGAACCAAGATCACCGTCTTGGTTTTAGAGTCAGATAGGGCCTGGGCCGGCCTGATGGCTGAGCATGGGCACTGGAAGTGACTCCGGGTAGCTTGTATTTGTCGTTCATGTTCTTCCAGAGGCATTGGGATTTGGGTATAGATTGCATAGGCGTAGGGGTGCACCGGGTGATACTGCTACCCAAGTTGAGGTGGTCATTTGAAGGACGACAAGACTAGATACATGGCAAAGGACTCGGTTCATCCCGGACTCCTTTTGCTACTCACGGACTCCGCAGGCACCATGTCTTCGGAATATTTTGTTGCCTTCATCAAAGCAGGGTGCAGCGGACAGTGGATCACATCATATTTGCCTCTTGGCAGTGCATTCGCAACTCTGTGTGTGTGCATAGACTCTTAGAGATCTGGAGTGGATTAGGGGGAGCAATGGACAATACAGCTTTGATTCCAGTGTTTCTTGGTCAACCAGAGTGCCATATCTATCCGTCATATCTCTAGTGAGCCACGAGGAACAACATATGGATCACTAGGGAACCTCTCCCAGCTGCTGCGTTTTCGATTCGGGAGCGGGGGGGAGCATCATATTCCCAGAGCTGCTCGGGGGTCAGCGGCAAGGTCATATCCCTAGGGCTCCAACTAGCTCCTGAGAAGGTGGTTAGGGTATGTTAGGGTGGATTTTTGGGGTCTAACCACCTTCTGAAGAGATGGTTGGAGCCCTATAGGGTATATTCCCCATTCCACAGGGACCCCGAACTCGGGCTCGCGACGCTCGGTGGGGACCCGGTACGGTACGGCGCCGGGGCCCACCACCTCACGGTCAACCTTGGTCAACGGCGGGTCCGGGCACTGCGGTGGAAGACCAAACTACTAGGAGATCACAAGCCCCGTTCGTAGCGTCCGATCGCTGCTAGTAGTATGGCCAGGAGCCCCGATCGTAGCTTCTTGTTACTATAGAAGCAAGAATGCTCCGTTCGTAGCGATGCCAGGAGCCCCTAGTAGCGCAGATCGAGTCGCTTGGGGATTGCTCCCCCTAACCGTCGGGTTAAGTCCGGTTGCCGCAGAAATGGAGGGCCGGAGAGGGCGTGAGATGCGGAAGATGTTGTGGCACAGAGCGCAGTTGAAACATGTCTATGGGTTAATGTATAATAGACTATTGATTAAACATAACCATTTGAATTGTAAAAACTCTTCAACATGAGGAGTTTGCATTTTATAGTTACAGTATGTTTACAGTTATATGTGAATTATAGGCCCATCAATGGGGTCCCCATCAATGGGGTCGACCCCGATCAGCCAACAGGATAATTCTGGTTGAACCCTACGTCACCATCTGTGAAGGACACTCTTTGATGTAGTTATGAGGGTCCAAGTACCTTCTGAGAAGGCACTCGCATGTGGATGCCTTGGGGAAGGAAAGAATAATAAACCTGCCAGCCTCATTCTTCATGCCCAATAATTGACCAGCACCTTCCAAGAGGTATGACATGACCAACTCTGCCACCACTTACTGAATCTAAACGTCATCGACCCGGATTCTTTGAAGCAGAATCTCAGATAGGATTACAAATCAAATATAATCAAATCAACGGTTGAATGTGGTGTACCAAGAACAGTTGAACCATGTGAAACCAACAGCACTCAACAGCACAGTCTTGGGTAAAATCCAATCCTGCACCAACACTGTGAGTATTCCGATTGTGCTCCAGTGTTGCTGTTTTTTTGGTAAACAATTTGTTCTTTCTATGGGTGGGCAGAAGATTGAGTGTCAATGACTTGTTGGGTTCTTGGGTGGAAGATTTGTATGTAATTGGATGGCTTTGTTGCTGCCATTCGCTTGTATCATACATATAATGGTAGTTATTATTGCTATTTCAGGAAGAGAGATCTCGATATCCTGCTAATCATTGTCCTTTCACCTCTAAAAACACCGGGTGCACTCTTTCGTCCGTTTCGGGTTCTCCGGGTTCTCCCCGCGTTCTCCGCGGACCTCGAGCCTCGCCTCCGGTCGGGACCAGGATTGGCTCCATGCTGGGCTTTGACCTCGTTTGGACGTTGCTGACTCTACGCTTAGTTCTGCAGCTCGGGCCGACCCTGTTTTGTCAAAGGGCTTTCTCGGGACGAGAGATAGCTTTCGGTCGTTTCTGCCATGGCCCAGCTTCACTGTGGTTCAGGTTCATGATCCGGATGAGTGTGTCATTGTGCGTGTGTCATTGTGTCCTGTAGTCCAGGTCATGCAGTTGACTTGGTCTGAATGAACTGAACTGATTGGCCAAGTGGACTTGTTGGTTGAAGAGGACAGCTTGTGGACTGTTCATATTTTGCTTGGTCATTACCAGATAAAACCAAACGGCTTCTCCCACCGAAAAACACCCGAGACGCGGCCGCGTGGGCGTGGCCGCCCAGGTACCTTTGCGACAAGTTCGCCAGTCGTTGCAGGTTCTCATGTTGTGACTTCTTGCTCCTCGGCGTTCGCCCTTTCTTTGGAGGGTAGGTGACCGGGCCGTGAGAGAGGGTACACTGCGGTTTGGCCATCTGCGCCGGAAGGCTCGGTTTCCTACACCATGCGGCAACAAAATCTACAGGAAGATCATTAAACAAATAATCAGGTGCGGTTCACCCAGGTCAACTTGGAAAAAGACCAAAAAAAGGCACCAAAAAGCCGGCCCTTCTCCGCAGCATCCATCCATCCACAAGGCAAGCTGAAGAATTGACGACGTCTTAGGCTCCCCCACCCCCGTCCAAACCGCCCCTTTGAAGCAAACTTCCAACATCTGACTCTCTCCACCGGCTGGTTTCGTTGAGTGCAAAAAAGTCCTCCGAAATCGGGACCATTGTCCCATCCACGTGGGCCCATCATTCGGATTGTGAAGGACGATCAGTCGACACCCGTCTAAGCGATGTCGAGATGGAGGATCAAACAGGTGAACAATTGTCGCACATCCAAATAGACACACTAAAGCAAAACAAGGGCACCGAAGTTGCACTACCCAGTTCTATACTCCTTAGCAGTCACTATGCTGCTACTCTTCTTCATGAGGCTATTGAAGCTCCAAAGTAGGACGGGATTGCAAAAGAATGAACGTCCGTCAAGGCCTTGCAATGTTTGACATTTTATCACATGTGTTCTCTTGTTTTCAACTAGATTGAACTGTAATTGTCTTCAATATTTTTTACTTGCAGGGGATTGGCTGAGAAGCGGTGCTACATGGAATCCACAATGCCAATAATCGTAACCCGGACAAATCAAAGCAAGTTCCTGCGAGTACAAAGTTTGCCATTGATTCACTGATACCCATGACAAGTCAGCAAAGTTGGCATGAAAGCAATCCCGAAGTCATTTCGATCCGGCTGAAAAAAAGGACAAGTCAATGCCCCCGTATGCTAAAGCATCCTTTCTCAATAATGAGGGCAGAGAAGAGCCGCCGAAGGATTATTAAATGTTAAGTTAAGACTTGAAGGTGTAAGACCGTCCCAGCCGGTCGTTCACGCTCCAGCTTATTTAGTTTTGGGAAAGCGGGTGAAAACGAGGCACATCTCGTCTGGCTGCGCAGCCCATCGGACGTTTTCTGAAGCGGACCGCGACCGAACGTGGGTTCCGGACCGGACATAAGGAATCGATGGGGCGACCGACACTGGGTGTTCATGAAAAGCATGGGTTGTTGGTTTTTGGCGTGCTCAGGACACTTCTGAAGAGTTTGTATGTATCTCTTGCAGCCACGGGTCACTCCACGTGTCATTGCCTTCAGATTCTCCCTGGTTCATATCAATGAAAGAAAGACACCACGTGGAAAAACCCGCCGCGATTTCAGGAAGACACTTCTGATTTGGGTCTTGATCACGGCCTTCCAAGCTCTTGGTGCTTTCGCTCAAGGTCGAGCGACCCGTGCCTTGGAGCTGTTTCAAATCGATCCACGGCGAAGGATCCCGTTTCTCAAGGAACGCAGCAAAAACTTTCCTGAATGTGTCGGGGACCGAGACGTACAACCATGAGCTTTTGACAGTTGGTTCCACAATTGCCAGCAATGCCCATATCTATGATTCGGACACTTTCTTTGATTTGGATGAGCCGTTCGGATGAGCCGTTCGACGATGAACAAGTCTTGTGTTGACCCGGTGTTGCAGTCTAAAACCCTTTGTAAAACGAGGGTTGTTCGGTACAGACCTACTTTACATCCACTGGAATCCATCGGGTTAGAGCTTCACACAGTGAAACACGTTCTGTGTTTGAACACAACACGTTTTTGTATACTGGTCCTGGACTGAAAGGGCTGGAAAATTGTGGATGGAGTGGAGCTGTCATTTGCCAGAAAGACTGAGAATCTCCAAGTGGATATGGCAGAATGCTTGAGCAGATTGATCCCTCCTGTCCACTTAGTCCGCTTTCTTTAAAATTAACATGCAGAAAGGAACCTTTTTGTATCCCAAAAAGAAGGCTGGCACCAGCTCCAAATTGCAAAGGGGCCTGGCCTGGGGTGAGGGGTTGGTGCCATTTACTCTTTGATCTTTTTCAACACACATCGACCGTGGTGATGTGGCACCTCTTTGCTGATGGAGCAACAGGGCGGAGGTGACAGAGATTTCAGAGGTTGACACAAGTTACTTCAAGATGTCTTGAACAGATGGGGTCTACTATAAAAGCTTGGACATTTGTGCCATCGAACCGCTGAAACCACCGTAAAATGGCCATGGCGGCCATGGCCACCAGACGCCCAAAGAGTTGAACAAATAGGTTGTGCTTGCTGTCTCGCTGTCTCATTTTGAGTTCTTTGTTTGACCCATGGGTATCCACAAGAAGCAGATTGAGGTGACTTTCCAGTTAGCTCATTTCTAGGAAACCTTCCACACAGGTGCTCTTTCGAGTGAGCCAAAGTCATTTTCGCCCAAAGAGTGTGAAAGCCTGTCCAATGACTTGTTCAGACAAATGGCTGTTACATGCTCATACTCAAACTAGATATTCTAAGAGTTCAATACTTCAATGTGTTCCGGTCCCGCTGCGACCGCTGTTTCCAAAAAAACCATGCCCTGTTTGGTTCATCCCTGCCGCTATTCCCTCGCTTCAGGGACAAACATTTGGTACGCGGTGGCGTGGTTCGCATTGGTCTCCTGCATCTTTGCCATCATGTGGCGCTGCTCTCGATAAGAGACGTCTCAATCCAGATAGGAGGCCTTTATTCTGGGAGATGACACTTGGAGAAGGAGAAGGAGTGTATCAGACTCGTCATGTCTGTAGCCGCAGCAATTAATTACGAATTAGAGTCCAGAACCCTTAGCACTTTGCATATTCCAGGGGATTCACTTACCACTATACATGGTAACTTAAACCAGAGGTTCCAAGGACTATAGCAAACCACTGCGATGACTTGCTGTAGACCAAAGGACAACCCTCCAAGGCTAAAGACATCTTTCCCTGCTGGATGAACTTCTCCAGCTTGGGTTGTATGGTATGGTCATATGGGTTTTGGGGTCCATTGGGTCAACAGGTTCTTTGGCCGATCCCAACACCAGTCTCCAGCCGGCGATGTCCAAGACCCACCCGGATGGATGTCGCGGTGGTTCCTTGGTTCCACCGCCGACGGAGCGTGGTTCAATGCGGCTGGTGAATTTACGTCTACGCATATATAATATATATATATAATATATAGTTGGGTTTAGAATTGGTTCAATGTTCTTCCATCAATAGGAGATGGGACATCCCAATTGTTTTACCATACGTTGTTTTCTTCACGCCACGATTCTGCTTTCCAAGTGGATCATGTCACCCACTCAAAGGCTGTCCAAAGGCCGGTCATCCACGGCTTGGGGTTCCGACGTCGGAACAGGCTGAACTTGCCCACGGTCGAGGACCGATGCTTCCATAATGTGATTTTAACAAAAGGGACTCCCCTATTCCATCTTGGCAGATCTGCCCCGCCCAAAATAGTGAAGCTCGATCAGGGAAGAGGTAGGATCAGGGACGAGGTAGGGTGTTATAAGTCAACCAGGCACAAGTGATTTTGTCCGTGAATCTAAGTTGCTATCAGAACTGCTTTCAACAAACGCCAGCGGGGCCAGTAAGGGGTCATTGGGCCGGCCAAAGTGAGCTTGGAAGCTGCCACTTTTGTGTATTGTAATGCCTGTCACATTTGTTCCCTTTCAGAAAGAACGAGGGACACTGGGGGGCGGCAGCTGTGTATCCGACCATTCGTCCTCTACATTGTCATGAGTTTGGCTCTTTCATCTAGTGTGCGAAACACGCAGGCACAGATCTTGTGGCGACGCAGTGCACCGCATTCCTGGTGCATTGCAGCGTGGGGAAGCGACACTCCCCCATGTGATCTTAAAAAACCAAACTGCCCACCAACAAAATTGCTAACACGATCTAACACGTGCCATGTAACGTATCAACTGTCCGCTATTTAAGTGCGCCTCATCTGAGAGACATTAATCATTGAAAAGGTGGCGCTGTATTTGGCGGGCAGTGGTTCCAAGGCTTCAATCTTGTTTCCACTGACCCTACACTTTAACCTGAGACTGCCCGTGTTCTTCACATCTACCTAAGCTGGTTAATTCTTGCTTGCACTGGGCTCCTTTTCACTTTTTTCCTTGGTTGGACACTTCTTTGTATTGACCAACTCTTAAGAGAGAGGCAGGTGCGTGGCATCGTCTGATTTTGGCTCAATGCCTGCAAATCTGGGGGTTTTCCAGACAATATGCTGGCGGGAGCTCTGTCCAGGCTTGAGAAGTGCATTAGTCTGAAGGTGCTTGGTTTGGTAGCTAGAGGTGTTTCAACATTTTAACATTACCAGTTTCAATTTGCAGCCGTCTCTCAGGTAAAAACTTGTGAAGGCTGAAATGAAACTTTATGTATGAGCATGTTTGTTGAATTCCATTTACGTATATTTAAGTAAGGTTTTTCTTCAACACCTGTTTCGTCAGGCCTTGCCAGCTGCACAGCCACGTTTGTTTCATGATGTTCATGACGTGGGTTGTTTTTCTGTGAACTTGGAGAATATTGAGCATCATGGAACAATGAAACCATAAGTAATTTGAGTTAGAAACCCTGGCAGGTGACTCAGCACTAACGACTGGATTTGGACTGACTGGACGACTTGCTGCATCATATGTTGGAAAAACAAACGTGCTAAGAGCGCAGACCAGGCGCAGCTCAAGCGCGGACCAGTCAAACTACATTGTAAAATAGTGGAATCAGTAGGTATACCCAGTAGGAAGGCTGGCTGTTGTAAAGCTCTAGTTCCTTTGTTAGCCGCCACTGGCTGGTTTCCAGTATTGTCGTGCTTGGCAGCTGGGACTGCATTTGAATTGGTTACTGGTTTCTTTGGTTGTTGGTTGGGTCGTGCCAGTTGTGCAAACTGTTAAGTCAAAATACATTGCCGACAGGTGCTGGTCTATGTGGAAGTTTTTGCAAATGTGATCTGCATATTGTAACACGCATGTTGAAATCGGTGTGTTTGGGCAGGTTGCATGGAAGGGCCAGACAGGCGCAGACCAACCAACACACAATGTGTAACAAATTGTTTTGTGAGTTTTCTTTGTATAGTGCTCGCCCCTATCAAACGAATCCGGCGCATTTGACAGTGGATTAGAGTAGAGGGAAGCCGGTTGTTGATTCATTGATGTTATCTTGATAGCTTTTAAAGAGAAAACAAGGCCAAGGGCCAAGGCAAAGATAAGTGGAGATGGCGAGACACAAAACGGCCATTTCATGTTAACTGGAACAGTGCCTTTTGACCTCGCAATGTTTTATTGCAATAAATTTTCCCCTTAAACTGAAACTTCATGGGTTGAGGCAACCATACTAGTACAGGCCCCCCCAGGCAAGACGTACTCAGGTGAAACTTATGTATCAGCACGCCTCCTCAACCACTCTGCGCTGCCTTTCTATCCCAGCCTTTCCTGTATATTTAACTACAGGTTTGGTTTCCCCCACCCTGATATAGGCAAGCACAGTCCATACCACAGTGCACTGCCTTCCTGATGCCGTCTACTAGCATGAGAGTAGCACGAGGAAACCAGACTCCTAACCAGGATTTCATTGCTAGCTAGCAACATGTCTCTTGAAAGCAAGCGCTTTTTTGAGCAGTTTTGCCAGAGCAGAACCGGCCAGAATCAAGTTGTAGCGCATTACCCGACTCATTGCACAAATGGTATATGCTGGCAGTTGAGTTGAAACCACTGGGGAATCCTACCTTTTCCCCGCTCGTGCCTCTTCCCTGGTAATCACGCTCCCCCCCAAACTAAAAGGAGCACCATATAGTCGCAAAGGATACCTGAGTTGGGGCCCCGCATCCAAGATAGCCGTTCATGCCACACTCTCCCTTTTTCATATTTGTTTGCACGATGGTGGAAGTGCTGGGCAGACAGATCACTGCCCACATCGGCTGTGGGTGACCAATTTCCTATAAGCAGTTTCAGCCGTAGCCGCGAAGTCGGGAGCTGGCTGCAACCAATTCCTATGCCATCGACGCAGTTGGTCCCCCCGGGAATCAATTTCCTTGCGATGTACGACCTACACTGATTGAACAATATATGCACTTGTTTCCAATGGAGATCTACGATTTGAAATCCAGAACGTGTTGTTTCTGTATAACAGTTAATCCCTCCTTTTCAAGCAATAATTTGTTGGCAAGTTGGCGCCCAACAATGGGGCTTTGTGGATGGTTCCTGGGCCCTGTCGATTCATCCGTTTCTTTCTTGGCCAAGCGGCCGTTTTTCAAAAAAACGGCGGGCGACCTTCTTGGCAAAGCCACTGGAGGGCCAGCAAAAAGTGGGCATCGTTTTGTGATGTTTGGACTGAAGAAGCAAGCACAAAACCATCGACATGGTCAGTAGGGTATCTTGACCGCTGGCATGTTTCAAACTCGGTGGTGATGAAAGATGATGAGAGTTGCAAGACATGACCTAAGTGGGTTCCGTACCAGTAAACCCCTTGCATGGTCATGAATGGACTCAGAATCACCTGTGCAGCATTCAACACCGCCGGGTTACAGGGTAACAGGGGATCCGATGCTGCCAAAAAGTGTGTTGATGTGTGTTGTTTTGTGTGCATGTGTTTTTTTTCATTCATTTGCCAAGTGAATGTTCGTTTTGGCCCAGAGCCTCGAAGTGTGGCGTTGGGTGTGTGGATGGTTTCTTGTTCATTCGTTCGATTTCGCTGGGAGTTCTGAGAGCTCCTGTTTATGACTGATGTGGGTTCATCATCCGAGTTCACAAAAACATGTATTTTTTTGGCTTGTCATCTAGACGGAGCGATCCTTCTTCCATCGGTCTCGGGTTTCCACGTTGCCTTTTCCACGGCGCAACGCTCATAACCTTTCGGATGAAAAGGGACAAACACCTGAAGGGACAACATATATCTTTGGCAAATGCAAGACTCTATATAAATACAGGATGGACACACAGTGACAGTGACGAACTGTTTAGGGTAGTGCGTTCAAACTGCCAGTGACAACAAGGATCTCAAGTGCCAAGCCCGAAGCTGTGCCTACTTCGCTGGGCCCGCCTTCCTTTGATTCCTGCGATTCTTTCACGACCGACGCAAGACTTCGGAAAAAACGTTGGGTGCTAACTGATGACCCAGTTGATCGAACCGGTCCCCAGTTGATCGAATTGGTTTTAACCAATAAAGGTCGATCTTGGATCGAACCAGTTCACGATGACCCCCTTAAAGAAGTTTGAGGTCCTGGACCTGGTCTTCATATGTCTTCATCGGTTCCCAGTATGCCCCAGTTCAATCTTCCTTGGTCAAAGGCGCCATGCAGGCCCTGTGAGAAGCCAACATATGTGATTTTTGTGCTTTTTGAGCAAGTGGTAACCTCACATCCTACATTCTCCCCAGAAGCTCGGGACACCTCTCACAGACTGGGCCAATCTGGCTTCACGGCGCCGGAATGCCCTCCCCTCTGCCGCAGTCACCTCCCCGGAGGTCCATCACCTCGAGGAAGTCGGTGCACCTCGTCACCGACCCGACTTCGAGGAAGTGGCCGAACCGACGCGTGGATCGTCAAACCGACGCGTCGGTTTCGCGGGGGCAGGGTTGCCCCGCGGAGTGTCACCCGGACCTACTCCGCAGCAGAAACTGAACGTCTGAAGTCCATGGAATCATGGTGACTTCAATGGAAAGCGGATCATGGGTTAGTGGAGTTCACCACCTGTTTGGTCTTCGGATTTCTGATTTCATGGTCATCCGAGTCTTTGGGTCCGTTTTGCATCCGATGTCACCATAGACAGTCCGAGCCCCGTTTGGTGGTGTCTCCCTGTGTCATAGCTTACCGAATCGGTCATGATCATCCTCGAGCCTTGAGCAGACAGAACAACCAACAGAGGTTAAGTGACTAGGACCCTACCAGGGATTACCAGGGTACCTATGGAATAGCCTATAGGGTTCTTCAACCTCTGTTGGAATGACCAACATTCTACACATTTTGGAGAGATTTCCCTAGAGTTCCTTGGATCCAATATGTGTCCATGGCCACAGCCCAGGACTTCGCCATCGGTCCAGGACTTCTCCAGGTGATTCCCGGGAAGTATCCTTCACTGTATGATACTGTATGCCTTGTCAGTGGTGGACGAATACCTGGTGGAAGTCATGACAGATGACATCAGAATGTGTCCTTTGGCCTTTGGAGTAGGGAACCTTTGAGGTCCTAAAAATCCCTCCAGGTTTGCTGACCTCTTTGGCACTGGCAGTCTTGACTCCCCATCAATGAAAAGGGATTTGTGTATGTAAATACATGTAAATATGCCAGTCCCACTGGTCGTGTTTGGGATTGGCCCCCAACATCCGTTGGTCTAAACCGCTCTTGGAGGAGGCGCCCCAAGCGAAACGGCTCTTCGCAGCTGCGGCCTGGAACAAGCCCGGTCCACGTGGAAAGGGACGAGGTGCGGAGAAAAAACGCATGGGGTGCGCCTGGTGGGACTGGCGCCAGTGGCGAGACTCGGCACATGCTCCACCGATCTCCAGAGGTCAGAAGCCATGTAGATCCAACAAGATCCAACCAGAAACACCAGCTGTGGCGAACCCGGGTTCGCTCCCGGTTGCTGTTTTGAGAGACTGGGAAGACTCAACAGTCACTGCTTGGTCCTCTCTTCGCAGGCCTTGCAACGCGTGCCTTAACGTACGGTTGTTCTAGCTTCGAGGCTACTGTTACAATGGGCACATTTGGGTGAACACGGACCTGTTCCACACCTTGAGCAACCCAAAGCCAAGAATGAACTCCCCCCAAGGGCCTAGGGCTCACATGCCTATACTACCCAGACATCCATGGACTGGCCTATTTACCTACCATCGGGCTGGTTGAAAGGGGGTCAATCTAGGCATGTATTCCAGCCCCGGGTTTGGGCTATAAGTATTTCTAAGTATTTGTTTGAGTATGGCATCCACCAAGCGTCAATGCTTGCATGCATGTCTTGCTTTGATGGGATTCCTGGCCATGGACTGCGCTAAACTAAGCCGGGTTTCGTTTAAGATGTCTTTCCTCAATTCAATCCATACGAGTCTGGTCCGATGAGAACCAGATGTGAGGCGAACACTCGAACCCTGGTCGTCTCGATGAAGTGAAAACACGGCATGTCATAACCCGGAGAACCCCGCATTAGTCAAACTTTCAGCGGCCAAAGGGAACCTGCTTGGACCCGCAGCAGAGTTGGTGTGAGTACGTTTTTTGTGTGACTTGAAGTAAGTAAGGTGGTGTGCGTGAGACGCGGCGGGAGGAGTCGCAACACGGCGGTATGCAGACTGGGAACAACAAGAGCTTGGACCCTCTCACTCATCACCCTCAGATTGGCCGTCACGTACGTTCTTCGTTCCTTCCGACGTGTGTGTGTGTGTGTCGGACGTTGCGCATCGTCCGACGGAGGGAAAGACGGACTAGTTCGGGCGTCCGGGCGGCACTACTTCGAAGGCGCGCTCGGTGGAGACCGCGGATGCGCGCCAAAAGGGAAGATCCAACGAGTCTAGGGAACCCACCGACTGGTGCGACAAAAGGGAAGGTGGATGAACAAGACACGAATCGGGGCTCCTCGCCTTACGAACCGAACGGAACGAGAGGACGCTACGAACGGAACAATCACTGGGGGCGAAACTTCCCTCACTAAATCACCTAGTCGCGCCAAGGACTTCCGGTCTGGTTTTGGGGCGTGACGGTGTTGCTCGTGCTGGGGTGTGAGGAGGTAACAGCTGGACTATATAGCTTATATTACAATTAATATTGTTGTTTGGTGAGTTGTGCACCGGGTGCACCCACTTGTTTGGAATACTCATGGAAGGGCTAGGCATGCAGACTTGTAGACTTACTTCCCCTGCCGGGAAGCCTTGCTTTAGGCACCAGTCTGAACAACGTAGACTCCACGGCAAAGAACTGCAGCATTGAAGAAGGTTCAACCTTTGTTTTTGTCCATGTCTTCTACTAAAACTATATCCTCAGAAGGTGGTCAGAACCGGCCTGGCGCCCACCATAACCATCGAACCGAAACCGAGGGGTGGCCAGAACCCGCCTGCGTATATGATGCAAATTGCAAATAACTTCACTAGTTAAGCGCCTGGTCGAGATACCTGTGAGGTTTCACAGGCGCTTGAGGACCTTTGAGCCCACATGCCAAAGCAGCTATTTCGCTGATGTGGGGTTTGGAATATTGTTGAATAGGGTACTGTACTTTGAGGCCGCCTGACTTTAAGATCTTTTATATAAGAAACATTTGCTGAACCTTCGTGCCCACAAGAACCACCCATTTCATTTCTGGTGTCAGGAAACACTCCAGCAGCACCAGGGAGCCTGAAAAAAAACACGTGTGTTTGTGCAATGTGTTGGGCACCTGGTGAGTCAGTACCTTCCAACTGTTGCTTCATGTCCGTCCACGTGCCATGTCCGTTGAAAAAGAACATGGTGGACAGACCACCCGACGTTGACAGATCGAAACGTGGACAGACCGGGATGACCACGCCGACGACGCCACGGCGACGTGGTCTCAGCCGACAGCCGCCAACCCTTACTTTGGCACCTCGGCGGGTGGAGTTGCCATCATTTCGGGTGGTTTGAAGGTATACTATATACGGGTGCCTTTCAGCAAAAAGGTTCCTTCTTCTCTGACATCAATGACGGGGACTTTTGAGTTGGCACTCTCAAGAGATCCTTGCGTATATAGGTTGTGCAAGTTCAGGTCTTGTGCGAGTGGCCGCACTGGGCACCCACGTGAGCCTCGAAAGCCACGCCACTTTGAACCATGCATGACCATGCTGCATGCTGTATATATGTTGCTCACTTGCGATAGATCCCAGCTTGGAGTGGTGAAATCTTCAGGGAAGACAGGACGACATGTGTTGGACCTTTGGATGGAACATGGACCTCGAAGCAGTTTGCACGTGCCAATGTCAGTGTTCACTGATATCACATCCAATCGCCCAGTTGCTCATTTTTGTTGGCATCTACCAGGACCTTCCAACAGGTGTTTCTACATAGCCTCTTAGAGGTAAAGGGGTGTCCAAAAACCACCTGTTGGAAGGTCCTGGCACTTAGCCCAAAGAAAGATCTACTCGATCTACTGTTACAAGCAACTGTCACACGCCGGAAGTGAAAAGAAAAGCGCGTAAACCCTGCGTCCAAACCGAGGCAGCTTGGCCACTGAGGCACGTCAGCGAGACGGTGTTTTCCTTTCGAAGGAATCACAGTGAGTCGCAGCTGAGTTCCCAGACACGGCCGATGGGACAGGCCTAGTTTGAGATGTCGGCCTGCAACCTTAACCATGATCATCCATCCCACACACAACTAATGGGACTGCCATAGGACTGCCGATCAGGCCTGGGGTGGTGCCAGGGGGGTCAACGGGGCGGCATATATGGCAGTCCCATGGAGTGTAGTGTTTGGGCATTGCTCTTTGTCAAGCAGGGGGTCTTTGTACTGTCAATCTTGTAATCCCACCAGTTCCTTTGGGCTTGGTCGATGGGAGACCCCTCCGGCGCGGTCTTGAAGAGGTCTTGAAAGCGGCCGGTCTTCTTGACACCAAACGTGGGTCATCACATGTCACAAAGCGGACAGCAGTCCAGTGAATTTCCAGTTCTAGATCTATAATGATATCATCATGATCATCATATACACTCTTAGAATTGAGACCCCTCAGATTTGGATTCTGGATTCTTTCAATCAAGAGTCCACATAGTCCACATTCGGTTGGTGGAATCCCGAACGGACCACCAATGAGAGAACGACCCTCCGGTCGGTCGGTCCAATGGATCTCCAGTCGGTCGGACCACACCTTCGATCCATCGAGCAGTTTTTGGAGGCGATGCCCCAAAAGAACCAGGTTCTGACAGATGTTCTTCTCAGGATCTTCCCTGTAGCAGATGTTTAGGAATGTTGAAAAAACTTGATTTAGACAGGGCTGAAGAGTGGGTGTGAATCCCCAAAATCAATTGGTTTGTAATGGTTTGTAGGTGCCTTTGGAAATTCCCAAGTTGTGTCCCCTGCCGTGGGCTGCATTGTTTGTGGTGCTGCCTAGTCCTCCCAAACCCGGCGCCTCAGGCGTTATTAAGTCCTATAGGAATGCATCCTTGTAGCCTAGAGACAGATTAATGGAAAGCAATCAACAAGCATAATTGTGTTTGGAACACCAGTCGAGCAATCACGATCACAGGAGCCTTTTGTCCGATGTTGTCGGTTACACAGCTTTGACTTTGACTTTGGCTAGCTCTCTGTGAGAAATCTCGCGAGCTTCGTGAAACACACGCACAAACAAATTCAACTTCTCCAACTGGGTCAGCATCATCGTGGAGCGGCCGGTTACACAGCTGCGCTAAACCAAAAGTCCAGGAGCCTTTCTGTTGAGACTCCAACTCAGAGTTTTCTTAGCCAATCCCGTTGTCGATGTGCAGGACACTTGCGCTTGTGGCTCCAGCAACATAGGCGCTGTGGCACATGCGACGTGTCCGCGACGCGTCCGGTGAATCCCAAACGGATCAGTTGGGGGACTGGCATGCCAATCAATTGTATACCGATCAGTTGAGGATTGGAGTCAATGCCATAAATTCTAGTCCGGAGTGGTTGGGGGAATAGAATCAACAGAGATGGCCTAACTGCCATGCAATGTTGTTGCTTTTCTTCATACTATGCTTATGATTGACGATTTTAACAGATTTAAGCTCAGGCTACCGGCTACTCATAGAACTACCCATACACATGCGATTGCTGGCCAGCACTTCATGCGAGAATACGCATTGAAGTCTTCAGCACAGATGTTTGATCTGGTGATCCTCTTGTGATGCCCAGGTGGGAATGGCAAGGATGTTCTTTACCAGGACTTCTTGTTGCCATTGTTGAAAAGGTTGCCAAGCAAATTGAACACGGGATCGCTTTCATCAGCCACTGTCATGTCCGAAATGTGCATATCGATGTTCAGTTTAACTCGGTTTAAGTGTCATTGGAACAAATGGATATTTTCTGGCTCTTCAGCACATTGTGTGGTTTAAATGTGTTGAAACGGAGGAGGCTTCAACCCAACAATCTTGTCAGAATACTAGGGCTTGGAGTGCCAATATCATAGATGCAGCTTTGCATCTCCTGACCGTACACGTCTTGCACGTGGCTGTTGGTTTGGTGACCCTTGCGTTTTCCAACGCCCGTAGCGTCCTTCAACTGTTGCCTTCACAACCATCCTTGCCCTGGAGATGTAGCACTCTGCTTGACTGATCTGCTTGACCAATCGCTTTGTATCACCAGTCGTGCCCAGACCGGCCCACACCAGCGAGGCCGTCACATGTGCTACGACTGCGGGCGCCAACGAGAAGCGCCCTCCAAATCACAGGCGCGGCCGACGGACGCGACATGGGTGTTGTTAAGTTTAAGTCGACAAAGGGCGGGAAGAGTGAAATGAACTGACATGGATGTGAAAAGCTTAACTCCCAGTGACTGAGACCCCCGAACGAATCTCCCAGCTAACCTGGCAGAGCACCAGGTTAAGTTCGTCGCCTGCTTCCCATACACCAGATGGAGCCTTTCCTCAAAGGCAATCAAAGTTGATCACATATCTTTTGACGCACAGAACTCAGGACTACGCAATAGGATCCAGGACATGATTCTCCATCAGCAGGGTCGTCCAGGACTTAGCCAAGTTCTTCTAAAGACGGCTTTCTGGGACGGCTGATGACAGAAACCTCAACCTTTCGGACGGAGTTGCCGCTGACAGGTTCCTCTCTTCTCGTATACCACCTGTTTTGCCTGTTCTGTACTGGACGGTCGACTCTGTCGGGTGTCGAACAGGTGGGCGACCGACGCGACCCACAGACGCGACCGACCCGAACCGGAGGGTCGGACCCAAATCCTCGAATCCGAACTGGTCAGGGGTCTGGGGTTCTCACCAATCCCGATCGGTCTGCTTCGGGACCGGTCGGGCTGGTTTCACGGAGCGTCTGGGTGGGTGAATTCTCTCTTCTTCCCCTTAGTGTATTCCTCAACCTTTCACCAGGGCAAATTGGGTTGAGACCGATACGTGCATTGCATTGAGCAACATTGACATGTTCCAAATTCTACAAAGAGGGTGTGATACCCCACGTTCGAATGAACAAAAGCTGGAATCACATGAATGTTCAATCAGTTTCACATCGTTTCACATAGTTTGAATGTTTAACTTGTTCCCCTTCGACAAGTGTTAGGATATACATGTGCAGGTGTTGTTCACATACTGTCCAACCGATGCGACAGGGGCAAGAACGATCTGCCAGAGCGATCTGCCAGTATCAAGGCACTGAGAAACCCCTAACAGAACCACCCATGATGTCCATTTATATCCTACACCTCGGTGGGGTGATGTTTTGTTCACCGATCTTCGCAGGCCGCCCTAGAGGGTTTTTATTGCTGGAACAGTTCCTGACCCTAAATATGACTCTAGGGATCCACTGCCTGCTGAGGTGCCTGTTTGGATTGGGTTTGCAGGCCGGCAGACCTTGTGAGTATGTGGAATTAGGGCCTCCGGCCTCCTGTGCCAGAGCCATGGACACTCCAGACAACGCAATGAGCGTTCCGGTGCAGTTCATCAGTGGCAAAGTGTCTGTCTTGAACGTCATGCCAGACATGACGCTCGGGAAGTTCAAGCAGCATTTGAAGGCACGATGTGCTGAGTCGCCAGAGTGCGCTCCGCAAGGTGAGTAGGTCCTGCATAAGTATGTGTGACCTCTAGGGTCATCCCTTCTGTGGCCGGATCCTTTGGGTGAAGTCAAGGAGTAGGTCGGTCCTGTTACAATCCCAAAGGTAGTGGACCCCTTGTGAAGAGCGAACTGGGAAGTCCAATCTCACCTGCCGCTTCAGGGGCGAAGCATTGTTAGCCAGGGTGCGAGTAGTTGCTGGCAGACGAGCTATATCATTCGTCATATGCTAGCATATAACATATATACCAAGCCTTCCAAGAGGTGTCTGTAATTGGCCTTTTAGAGGTGATTGGGGCTGTCCAAAATCCACCTGTTGGTTTTGGTCCTGGTATAAATGGTACGTATAGATCAACGATGATCAACCTGTGTATATTATATATTAGTATATACATATAATGATCTATTAGTCGTTAGTTTGATTAGGATGGAGACAAAGTTCATGGGGAGTCGAGAGTCATATATGTCCACGTCATCGCTCGTGGCGTCGTTGGACGTCGTTGCTGAATGTCTGTGGGTCGTTGGACGTCGTATGCCATCCTTTGATCTTTACTTTGTACATAGTATACATAGTCTTTGACATAGTCTTAACTGATCATAGCTTTGTCATTCCCAAGATACTGGGAACATCTGGAAACCATGGGCACTTCCATCGGACGCACACCGCCCGGCTGATGGCCTGATGGCAAGTATTAACGTAACCTCAGCTTGGAACTGTGAAGAGTTGAAGAGTTGTTCATCAATCACCACCTGTCCTTGGTTCATCCAGCTTGGTTACTGTAGGCGTTTCATCCATCGGAAGATGAACTCACTGGGCTACTAAGCACTGTGCATGTGGTGCTCGATGGCAAGAAACTTGGAGTGCAAAAGCTGAAACAAAGTGAGGTGTTTGAGGGCTTGTGTGGCTCGCTTTGTGGTTTCGAGGCTTTGAGGATCGAAAAGCCTTGTCTTGTGGCATCTCGGTTTGTCTAACCGAGGAAACTGGAGCATCAAGACCGGACGACCCTTCACTCAGCAGGGATCTCCCCAACTGCGGAAGTTCAGGTGATGTTTACTCTGGACCCGCCGGTGGAATGCGTGAGCAAAGACCACTCGCCTTGTAAGGGAAGCTTGCTTTTTGCCCAAAAAGGGTTTCTATTTTCCCCGAAAGGATCCAACAGGTGCAGGGGAAGTTGATTCCTTGTGTTGCTTCCTGGCTCCTTAATCAAGCAAGTCCAAGGAAGCCGATTAGTGGATGTGAGCATCCCCGATTCAGTCGCTTGGATTAGTCCCATGGCCTTCTTCGACTGCCAGGCCTTGCTGCGGATTCGCCTGCCCGACTCCCTGACGGAGATCGGACGCGCGGCGTTTCAGCGGTGCAGCAATTTGAAGATCTTGAACATCCCGAACTCTGTGACAGTGATTGGAAGGAGCAGCTGGTTTTGGAGGGTGCAGGTTTTTGGGTGATGCGCCATTGAGTTTCTTAAAGTTGACAAACTTTTTTTGGAGGGTGTGGCAGTGGTGGTTTAATGGTTTCAGACGGTTTCAGTTTCTCCAGGATCCGCTTTTATCCTTTTTCATCGTGAGCTAGATTCAGTCCACCTCCAGGCAGGTGGTTTTTCCTTTTTGACGAACCAACATGGACAACTTCAGGAGCGCTTTTTCGCTATGCAGTTCATTGCAAGACCTCAGCTTGTCAAGCTCTTTGACTCAGATTCCAAGTGATGCCTTCGAAGGCTGCAGCTCTTTGACAAGCTTGAAGATTCCGAAAGTGGCTGCGATTGGTGAGAATGCATTTGCAGGATGCAGCTCCTTAAGAAGAATGCTCATCCCCAGTTCAGTGCTGGAGATTCGAGAGAATACCTTCAGAGCCTGTACCGGGGTGGTGGCTTAGAAAATTTGTATCCATCTCTACTTATTTGGGACTGCTTATCATCGGTTCTCCCCATTTACACATTTGTTTTCGGATGGTTGAAATCACCATGGCAGGTACCTCTTTGACCAGCTTGAGCATCCCTGACTCGGTGACTCAAATTGGGCGCTATTCCTTTGCGGACTGCCGGGCGTTGACCAGCATAGCACTTCCCATGTCAGTGACGGAAATGGGCATGGCTGCCTTTCAGGGCTGCAGCTCTTTAGAAAGCTTGACAATTCCCAATTCTGTGACACGAATACCGAGGTCCGCATTTGAGTCTTGCAGTTCCTTAAGAAGTTTGACCATTCCCGATTCTGTGACTTTGATTGCAGATGGTAGCTTTAGATCATGCAGTTCATTGACCAGCTTGACCATCTCCGACTCAGTTCTTCAAATCTGCACCGATGCCTTTCGAGACTGCAGTTCTTTGACCGGATTGGTGATTCCTGGCTCAGTGACACAGATTGGACCCGATGCCTTTCGAGACTGTCGTTCCTTGACCAGCTTGGCCATCCCTTCGGAGACTCTCATCGGGCCGCAGGCGTTTCGAGGATGCAGTTCCTTAAGCAGCTTGGAGATCCCCATGAAGGCCACCCAGATTGGGATGGGTTCCTTCCAGTCTTGCAGCTCTTTGACCAGTCTGGAAATCCCCAACTCTGTGACCGTCATTGGAAACCATGCCTTCCGTAGCTGCAGCTCCTTGACCAGTTTGAAGATCCCTGAGTCTGTGACTCAGATTGGAGATTTTGCCTTTGCAGGCTGCAGTTCTTTGAAGAGCTTGTGTATTCCCAATTCCGTGACTGAGGCTCTTCTGCAGTAGAGGCACCCCTTCGAGTTTCGCACATCGCCGTCGAGTTTCGCACATTGCGAGGGTGCACTCACCGAAGTCAAGGTTTTTGATGTTTTGAGACGTCCCGAATCGAATGGAACTGCAGCTTTTGCTGAGCCTCACCGACCAACAAAATGATTTGAGTGGAGAGGTGTTTTTGGTGCAGAGGACACCAATCCCGGTTTAGTCCTGAAGCCCAGCTGAGGATATTGGAGCCTGCGCTTTCGAAGGCTGCACGAGTTTGAAAGAACTGGAATTCCCAGAACCCTTGGAGTGCTACGCAGAGACTGTTTTTGTGAACTGCAGCTCCTTGCCACGGACTCCCAGAGGATCCTTGATGTTGAAAGCAACGAAAAGAGAATGCCAGGGGAGTTGAAGGGGTGCCTGCTTAGTCGCAAGCAGTTGGAACACGTTGGAACTCTCTCCTATGTGCGCATGATTTTGGGATGTGGCGTTGAGGAGCAGCACATCTTAGCACCCAAATCCTGAATGGACGTGGACATGGTGTAGGCTCCAAGAGAAGGCTCAATTGAGCCCTCTAAGATCCTTTTACTTTCCCTGCTCTCCAACAGGTTCTCCTAAAATGAACTTAACACATTCTTAAGACTACCCCGAGATCAGGACATCTCAGGGTTGAGAGTGGTTTTTTTGATGCCTTTTGGCATCTTTTTGCTTGGATTTGTTCTTTTTGTGTCTCATTTACTAAATCCGGTATACCTATAAACCTCTGTAAACCTGATTCCTTGCGGCGAGTGGACATCAATTTTAAGTGGCTTTGGTACAGAGAAGATTCGCCTGATTGGTGTGGAAGACTAGACCCGCCGTCATGTGTCATAAGTTTAGAGAACTGACATTGGGTTTGCAAGATCATGCAGCATAAAAGACATGCATGTCCATGTAGTTGGAAACTAAAAAAACGAACATATGGCAATCAGCTACTCCCGATTCGATCGAATCCGATTCGATCCATGGTCAGTCTCCTTTGTGGATCGGGTGATGTTTAGTCTCCCGAACTGAGTTAAAGTATGTGTTCCTGGTTTAATGTTTTTTCTCCTGGTGATTTCCTGGTTTGCTGGGAGTATTTAAAGTGATGTTCTGTGATCACTTGTTTTTCCTGGTTTTCCAAGATGTGAACTCCTGCCCAGTCCTGCCGCAGGTGCCGCCTCACTCGGAGTCCTTTGGAGGCTCGGTCTTTTTGGGACTCGTGGGGGCTGTGCAGGTGGATGTGGAGTGCAGATAAGAACATGTTTCCATCTATTCTATATACGTTATAGTATGTTTGTTAGTGGGAAAAAAACACTGATGTTGACAACTATAACTGACTGACTCTTTTGTGGGGTGATGTTAGTGTTGGCAACTACAAACTGCAGACTGTTGATTAACGATTAATGTTGATGAGTTTGCTTCTAAAGGTAATTGCTCAATTCGAAAGGTGTGGCATCATCATGTTTGTGTTGTTTAATCTGTAAACTGCAACCAGTCTACATTACTGCGTTGACACTCTTCAAGATCAAGATGTATGACCTGCACCAGACATTTGGGGCACTCTCCGCACGGTTGCTTCCAAATGCCTTGACCTGGGATTCTGACACGGTGGGCCTCTCAGACCGCCCTGGTGCGTGCTGACCTCGCACCCTACCTGCTTTTCTCTCTTTGTGCACGGATTCGTCTGGCATCCCAACAAGAGTCTGATCAGGAACCTGCATGTTTCATGGATTCATCATGTTTGATCAGAGATCCCGGAGTGGCATCTGACGTGAAGTTTAGAAAGACCTTCATCAGCAACCTGGTTGGACTTCATGTTCCAGAAAGGACACTCTACTTCGATTCGGATCGCACTATCATGAGAAAACTAGGTGGGGCAGGAGGTTCCAACAACATTTGCTCAGTTAGGTCAATCGGCCTTTGACACCCTTTGACACAAGGAAATCTGACATCTACCAGGAAAAAAACATTGCAAGCTCTGGTCCCAAAACCAGCTGCGCGGCACGACATGACCTTCTCCGACGGAAACTTCGCACAAGCTTGTGGGGGGGGGCCACCCGATCGCGACGCTGGATCAGGAACGGGTGCCAAGGCCGATGGAAGGGGAGGGGAGGCCTGAAATTGGATCATCAGCTTGGCTGGGCTGGCCGACCACTAGTGACTTCATATCGGAAAGTTTTGCTTTGGGTGTGTGTGTTCTTCAGTTGCGAGTTCCTATGAGTTTGCCCTTCGGGTCTGGCTGTGTGCACTTCTCGAGATGGGAGGTGGGAACTCAAGTTGGATGATTTCAATGAAGCTTCACAAGGTCGTTGGCAACCCATTAGGAACTCAACATCCAAAGGTTGTTTGTTTTGATGTTGCAGAAACTTCACTAAATCCTCAGGCAGCCTTGCACCCTTGATTCAACATCATTCGACCATCCAAGAAGGGCCATCTCTGTACATGTTTGTTGAAGATAAACCCGTTGCCTAGATGAATGGATGTGGGTCAAACTGCCAGTACTTAAGTAAACATCACATACCCACATACCCTATCTTCATCCCACTCATCAGATTTTGGACCCAACACTTACAGTCCAATGTCACCCGGTTCGACACGGAAGGACGGCGGCGGCGCTGGAGGCCGGTCCAGGCACCGAAGTCTCCAATTGGGAGGGTGCGAGGGTGGTGTTTGATGCTAGCATCCTGTGATTTGGAAGATTGGACATGATTGCAAGCTCTTGAACAAATAGAGCAAGGCATGGCAAAGATGAATCGGCTACTAGAATGGTCCCTAAGCTGGGATGGGAAGATGTGGGAAGTTGTTCATGGCTGCTACGTGGTGATGTTGTGAAAGGTTCCAGCTATAACGATGAAGAGGACTGCTGGACGTGCTGTTGTTTCTCGGTCATAGGACGAAAGTGCGACGAAAGTAGGGAATGAGGGATGACCCTCACCACCCCTGTGGATACCTCAGGATACATGTTTCGGTTCAGCTTGCTTGGTATTTTGTTGTCCTGCAAATACGATCCGGTGAAAGACATCCCCCACACTTGTCCCTTTATAAAAAGCATGCAGACGAACCTTTTCTCTTCTAAAATGATGAAACCGACCCTCACCCTCATTTTATAAAAATCATTTTGGCGGGTAGAAACCAAACAAGAAGTTTGTTCCAGAGAAGGTTGATTTTTCATTTTAGTTTTCTTAAGTGTGTTTTCCTCACAAACATCTAATGAGATTGGTTCAAGCATTTTTTGCAATCACTCAAATTTGCTTCAAGTCATTTCATATGGAATCCATGTCTCTTGGCAATTAGCAGTTTGCTGCGATGTTGTGGTATTTTACGTTAAACATATACAAAACGGTTGGTTTCTTATTTAACAGTAAACCTCTTGGCATTTGTCAGTTTATGAAGCAATTTTACTATAAAATGCAAAACGGCAGACCACTGGGAAGGAGGATTGAAAGACCATTTCCTCTACAACCCAGTGGTTTTGGGGGTTGATGTTCATCTGCAACGTCTGTTGTCCTTTCCATACGACAAAACATGCAGCATGTCACATGCAAAATCGACATATAAAGCACATATAAGCACCAATTCCCTGGGTTCTGTTGATGGGTTCTTGTGAGTGTGCTATTTTGCTCTCCTCATATATGAGGGGCAGAGCTATGTGGCGAAGTGGCCAATCACAAGGATAGAATCTTGATGACACGCCAATCTATCCCTATGGATCCACATACCGAACCTGAGGTACGGTGAAGAACCATTGTCGGGTCCAGTCGCACCGAACCTGAGAAGGCATGTGGATATTATACTTTATAGTGAATTATACTCTATATGGGGCGAGAGAATCCCGAAACCTGCCAGTAGAAGTCATGAGAGTCGTGTGACATCACAGATGCCAAACGAGTAGCTCAAAAGCATTAGGAATCATCAGAAACTGACGATGAGCAAGACACAAATTCCACAGACTTCCTTTCAACACTCCTTGTTATATAATACATGTTCCACCTTCCAATGTTCTCCCTTTTCCAGCCCCGTTTGGTATACAGGAACTGCTCCTTTTGTCGACCGAAGGTTCTGCATCCACTGCGGCGCACCTCACGTTGCGACAGCAAAGTTCTGCTCGGACTGTGGTGAGAGAAACTCGGCCAAGATTGTTTGACATTGTCCTCAAATATAGCTTCACTCTTGACCCAGGAAAGGCGCTGCACACCAATGGAGGCTACCATGGCAAATCAAGAAGTGTACCAAACAGGTTTCTGCATTTAGTGCGCCCTTTGCACTTTCATGTGACCACCTGCTTGGCTGGGCATGGTCCCAAGTGGTGTCTAAGAAGCCTTTCCAGCCGGCACTCCACAGTGTTCGCCGTCTAAGAAGCCTTTAATGAGTGGATTGACATCTAATCTTAAGGCTTGGTTGCCCTGGGTACCGACCAGATCCTCCATCACTTAGCGAACGCTGTCGGAGAGGCAACAGGCGAGCTTGAATCTAAGATACTATTAAGTTATAAGTCATTCCTTCCAACAGAGGCATCTGCACCAGCTTGATCCTCCGAAATGGTCTAGGCATCTCCCGCTTCAGACGTCTGTCTCGTCAGACAAAAACCAAGTGTTTGCCATCGAACGTTGACGTTGATCGTTTTTGAACTTTAAGGAGTGGATGCTCCACCCATCGACGCTCCACACATCGAAGGCGGAGTATAAGAGACATGTGCTCCGTTGGCGGAAAAACGCGTCACCGGGATGTTCGACATCTCATAGCGATGCCAGTGATGTAATGCCTTACACACACTGTCACAGACTAGATGGAAGTGAATTTGGAATCAGCACATCAAGCAAAGCCCTTGTTCATCCTGTTTCAGGCTCCCAGCTCCCACAAGCTAGCGGCTTCCTGAACATATGTTTCCTCTTCATCGAAAACACTGTCTTACACTATCTTACACTCACACTCACTCACACGTCACATGTGTACAGAAAAGATGAGAAAAATCCACCTACTGTTTGTATTGAAAGTCGTCTTCCGGCCGAACTGCCATCATCTGCCATCCTCGTTGTGTTCGTGGGACCTCCAGGTGGCTCGTCCGGTGGAGCGTCCACCGGACGACGGGGTGCGACCGGCTCGACCAAGGGCGACCCAAAAAGAGGCGACCAGAGAGAGAGAGAGGGATACACCGGTGGGATGGTTGGTGTCCAAAGCATCACCTATATATACAGGAGATGATTATAGATGATTGATTATAGGATCAAGCAGACAGCAAAAGAAAAGCATTTTCAGATTGATGTGTCTCCTGGTTCCCTATGTCTCCCCGAAAAGTCTGATTGAGAAGAAGGTGCATAGCATAGCTCATTCTGAACACGGCTCGCCCTGCCGACCATAGCATGTTGAACGTGAGGTCATTTGAGATCCATGTACAACTGGTCATTTACAAAAAAAAAATAGTTGAAAAGCAATTCACAGCAGATAAACTAGCTGTTGCCATTCGGAGGGAGCGACTGAGGGTTGTTTGGGGGGGTATGGATGTCGTATTCCATAGTGATATCCATAGTTTCCGTATTCAGCCGGGAGCTGTTGGGAAAGAACAGGAAACCGGCCTCCAAAGACGACTGCTCACGCTTTCCTCGGCCTCGGCCTCGCCTTCGACCGTCGCGCCCGACGTGTCCGTGTTTCGGATCGGTGGCGGTGTCGCGGGTCGGTTGGGAGGGGCATGTATTTAGAGGTTGTGCTTGTTTCATATTTATCGGGATTTGTTTTCAGCAGATGTTGCTTTTTCTGCTTTTGCTGCCTTTTGCATTGTTGTTTTTGCTTTTGCTGCTTGTTTGCTTTGTTTTTGTTGCTTTGGGTGTTTAATTACTGTTGCTGTTTTTTGGACTCGGTCCGTTTTTGTTGCTTTGTAGCTTTTCTGCTCTTGTTGCTTCTGTTGAGTTTTGTTACTGTTTGGTCTACTGTGCTGCATTTGTTGCTGTTCAGTTTGCATTACTGCGCAGCTTGCACACACTCGTGTTTCATGTATTCTTTAGCTGCACAAACACATTAGACAGAGGAGCTTCAATACGCTTCGCGCATATGTATGTCATGGTTGTTTTGCGGTGTTTGCGGAAAAAAAACATTGAAGTAGAGCACTGCTTACATGTGGTGCTTACAAGACACAATAAAGCCAAAATTTAGGTGAGAGCGAGGAGCCATTCCAAGGTAGCAGACCTTTTGTGAGCCACCTGAGGGTAAAATTTAGGGGCGTTCCAACACAGCTGCCCATTTGTGTGCCACCTTGATGGTGACATTTAGAGGAGGAAGGGGCCTTTCCAAGGTAGCAGACCTTGTGTGAGCCACCTTAGGGTAAAATGTAGAGGAGGAAGGGCCATTCCAAGAGAGCAGGCCTTTTGTGAGCCACGCGAGGCTAAAATTTAGAAGAAGAAGGTGTCATTCCAACATAGCAGACCTTTTGTGAGCCACCTTAGGGTAAAATGTACAGGAGGAAGGGCCATTCCAAGACAGCAGGCCTTTTGTGAGCCGTGCGAGGCTAAAATTTAGAAGAGGAAGGTGTCATTCCAACATAGCAGACATTTTGTGAGCCACGCGAGGGTGTATTTTAGAAGAGGGAGGTGCCATTCCAACATAGCAGACCTTTTGTGAGCCACCCGAGGGTAAAATTTAGCAGAGGAAGGTGTCATTCCAGTGTAGCCACATGCCTGTGTGCGCAAGTGAGCCGCAGCCTGGGCAAAGAGTTCATGCATGCGCTAGTGAGTTAACCGTTGCGCGTGCAAGTGATGTTTTGGAGATGGCCTCTTCATCATCAAGTAGGCGCATGGGGGCGCACTGCCGACATCGCTTGCGCAAGTGAGGTGACTTTTTGCGTGCACAAGTGGGTTGCGAGCCAATCCCAACAAGCACCACGAAAATCCATGACAGAAGCAGCCACGCACAGAAACATGCAAGCGCCCGCCCTTCCCCCAACATCCCTCCAGCGCCACGAGAACCGCATTTTATAAGGTCGACCACACCCCACTGCACCGGACACCAGTGCGAAATCTGCATGACTTCTTCCACCAATGTACTTTGCTTGCTACGACAGCTGTTTCTCTTACGTGTCAGCCCCGCTGCCAAACCTGTTTTCTCTCTCAAGCTCAGCCACTCACCCCACCTTGTGTCCGCAGTTCTTTTGCTTTAAAGGACACTAGGTTGCCGTAAATAGCAGTGAATTGTGAGCCCCAAGGATTTTTGAAAAGAACAAAACTCCGAATTAAAAATGTACCCCTTTGGTTGGGAGGCGGCTATTTCAATGCCGAGCAGGAGGTTGAGCAGGACCGCGAGAAACTTGCCTCGGGTTTGTTGGGTTCAGAATGCACACCTTTTTTGTGGGAGGGTCTAAAGTCTAAATCTGTTCCGAGTTTCCAGATATGGCTCTGGGTCGAACATCCAAAGCCAAGGTTCAAAGATTGCCAGAATGTCCGAAAGTGTTTTTTGTTTCCTTGACCATCAAACATATTTTTTGTTGGCAGATGTTGTTCCAGTTTTGTGCAAACTCACTTCACCCAGGATACCCTGGGGGGGATATTCCGGATTTGTTCAATCTTCAGGTTTCTTTTGCTTGATCCTTCTCTCCTACCCCAGGAGACATTCCAAGACTACAAGAAACACCTGCGGGACGAGGTGTTGAAGAGCCCTCCCAGCGAGCGAGGTGTAGGCGGGAAGAAACGTTTGCTCGGAGCAAAGTTGGTTTCTTAGCCGAGGAACTAGGTTTGCTGAGGGCCAGCACATTTATTCACTGCAGTATATAGGAAATGAATGGATTTGATTTGGCCCACAAGAAGAAACGAAGTGAACTGATTGTGAACACATCCTGAAAACCACGATCTTTCAAGGGGGCAACTCTGGACTTGATAGTCTTGGGGAAGGACGGGTGGACATCCACCACCGTGACACCATGGTGACGCCGTGTGAAGGATGAATGGCTCGTGGTGTCGAGTATGCAAGGGGTTTTCTAGGTGTTGGCCATGGCTCACTGTGTTGACCATCTCTATATGCAGGCCCATTTGCATGTCCCCGGCAAGCGCCCCGCGAAGGCCCCGATAAGGGGAGGATTTCCAGAAGTCACCTTCAAGTCAAATCGGTGCGGTATCCAAACGAATGATTGTACTCTGCAAATACGTAAAACCAAGTGACTTAAAATCAAGCACGTACTCGAGTAGATACACCATACTCGGCGATACTCGGATTGATTTACAGATTGACACTGATGTGTGACTTTACGAGTTGTTGTATCTTTTTTGTGTGTTGTTGTTCTACATCAGTCACCACACCGAGCGCTACCCAGCATTGTTCCCGGTCTGGTGGAATCTTCATTGGCCCAGCCAACACCGGTTTGGCCCAGCCAACACCGCCTAACCATAGATCAACAATATTGAATCCTTTGACTCACTAACATGGCAGTGGAGAATGATCTCTTGGACGACGACGTGCTTCAAAACAAAGCACGGGGTGAACTCACTCCAATTCCACGAACTCGTGAACAGCAAAAAAAAGTAGGTCTTTTATAAGCTGCTAGACTCTAGCTAGACCAAGGCCGGTTGGGTTCCCCCAAGCGATCTCGTCTCCCTTCCCGTGGTTTTCAAGGTGCCTACATCCGCAGCGTGACCGGCGAGCTTTGGGGCCGTGTGGTTTGTGACCAGGGCCGCTCGTGGCAGCTGGCCAGTGGCCGAAGCGCCAAGAAGGAGTGCCTCAGCGCCCAGCTCGAGAGCTCAAGGGGAAAAAAACGGTACCAGCTCTGAAACAACCAGCCTAAGTGGAAGCGTCTCTGATTGTTGGTTCCTCGATGTTTTCGGTGACCACACGGGCCGGGGCTTGGAAGGTCAGGAACGTCAGCCGTTATATAGGTCAGTATTGGATGCAGAGTTTTGCGTCACCGTCCCACATGCAGCAAGCTAATGCTGCTAATTAATGCTAATTATAAGAACTTGCAAAGCATCTTGTGGCACCACCCCACAGTTCTTGAGTGCTGCGGGAAGCCTGCCGCCGGAGCCGCGGGAGCCACCGAGGGTGCCACCTGAGCTGCCTCTCATCTCCATGTTTGGCTGCCTCGACGCAGCCCGCCGAGGAATGAGGGGAAGATCTGGAACTTCGAGAAACCCAGCAATGTTGCAAAGGCCGGTCCGCACTGCCTGCTTCAACAAAAACGACGCTGAACATTGGCTTTCGACCAGCACTTTGAGTTTCATTTGATGACCCGAGTCGGGGTTTCTTGAAGTAACAAGTGCAGACCTTCTGAACTGTGACATGTGGCCACCAGGCTGAAAGAATTGGGAGTCAACTGTCAACTCATTGACTAATTAATCAAGAGCCACAGCCGCCTGGTCTCAGGCCAACACAGCTTTGGTCCCCCAAACCCAAAGGCCGGGTGATGTCGATGAGACGAGGCGAAGGGTGTTTGCCGAGGGTGGTTTGATGTGAGTCGTGGTAGTTTTGCTTTATGAAGTCGGTTGTTTCAAAAGGTTTGGATGCATCATGAGGTATCCGTGGTTTGCTTTGTGCTGCATGGATTGTTGCTTTCAAACCATACACACCTTTCAACGATGCCTTTGGTTTTGAGGCGTTCGATCACTGCACCCGTTCCGAAGGGCAGTGCAACAGCAAACGGCATCCAGTGATCCGATCATTCCATCGCCCAAGCTGGTCGTCCCACCCTGTGGTCCCCATGTGGGGGGCACCCACAGGTCCCACTTAGTGTCAATTTGAGCAAGCTTTTTGCAGGTGGGGATAGCAAGCTTTGTCAAGTAACTGCATGTAATTGATTGTAATTGTGTGTTGCGTTTCATCCTTTTTCAGGGTAGGTTTCGTGCCTCCGAGTTTCTCAATCAAAGCCAAGTCCGAGAAGTTTTGGGCTCCCCGTCCCTCGCTCCTCTAAGATTCGCAAGGGCTTTCGTCAAACAAAATTAACCATCTTTCGTTTGCAACGGGCTTCTTCCTGCATTCTCAAGTTTGGGGGATTTCAGGAGGTTGATGAGGTTACAGATTGTTCATGATTGTTCTCATTCTATAGATGGCATGTGAATTATTGCATTGCTCTCAGCATTTTGGCTTTTTGTTTAGTTTCCCAGTATATATATCCCAGCAAAACAGAGGTGACTTTGAATGATATCCCATCGTTTGGACAGCACAAGTATATGTCGCAAGCAACCAACCGTCCGTTGACACCCTTTTTCGCTTTTTCCATCCGCTCCGGCCCATGTCTTCCAAAGCCTTGGCGTGCTTTCTGGGCATCAACCTGGCACTCCCTGCTTTCGGTCAGGGACCAGTGCCTCGGTCTGGCACCTCGGGCCCGTTCTCGGTCGGCCCGTTGAAACGCTCGGAAGACCGTGGACGGCGGAAGCGGATCCGGAGCGGAAGACCGGGGAGCGTCCCCCGTCGTCGGTTCTTGCTTCTCTATGACTGGGGGCCTCATGGGCATTTTGCTTTACCTTTGCCATTTCTGTTTGGTCTCCCCACTTGTCTCCTACTATGTCTCCCCACTTCTTCGCCTGTGTGATTGGCGTTTTGTGTGCCGCTCTGCCTTGTCTCACCACTTGTTCCTCAGATAGCTGACAGCTATAGAGGTTCTTACTTGTGAATGACTGGGTGGCTGATTAGCCTTTTGGTCCACCGCTGCCACTGCTTCCTTGTCTCCCCACTTGTCTCCTTCCTTGTCTTCGAAATGTCTCCCCACCTGTCGCCCCACTTGTTTGCTTCTGTGATTTGCACTTTGTCTGCCGCAGCGTCTTTGTTTTTCCATTTGTCGTGAATTCGATGATACTCCTCCTGGTTTGCTGGGCATTGCTGGGCTAAGAAGACAAGTTTTTGACAGTTAGCTGCTATGCCGGTGTATAGGCATCCCCCCAAATAGATAATTAGAGAAGTAGATCCCCACTAAACATGTATTGGAAACCCTATCTATTTGGGGATCACTATAATGTTGTTTCTCTTTTGTGTAGTGTAGGGAGCAGGAGCAGCATTGGCCAACTATGGTGAGTCAAGTGGGGTCAGCCTGCCTCACTCAGCTCAGGTTGCACGTTATGAAGACGAGCTCACAAGCATGATGCAGTGGAGAGTACCAACAGTGAACACCACAATGGCGCAAGATGACGAATGGGAGGCGCTTTGTTCGGTCATGAGAGTTGGTTACAGCTTGGGGTTGTGGGAGCAGACTGAAGGGTCTAACATCCCATCCATGGGCAAATATATGGCAGTTGGCACATTCACCACCAAAAGCCACCAGTCATGTGGGCCGGGCCCATGGATCCGGCCACCATGGATCCGGCCACCGGCGAACTCTCCAGTCGCTTCGACCGGCTCGACGGACCAAATCGACCAGTCGCAACGCAAGTTGGCTCGGCGGTTCATTCTCCGAGGCTAGTACTTGTAGACTTATTGTTTATTACTTGTTTTTTGTGTATGTTTGCATCATATGATTCAACAAAAACCATGGTTTTTCCAAGTTTTGCCAGTGGGGTTGTAGCAGACCTCATGTGTTGGCGCCAGGAAGAACGACAACTCAGGCATGCACACGTGGCCGTGCTTCTGGCAATCCCCAGCGTCGCAGGCCGCCGGGAGGGTGGTCGAATGGTCCAACGGTGTGCAGTTGTTGAGGTGGTCATGTACGTAACCTGTAAGTTGGAATGGCAATCAAATGGAATTTGGCCGCATGTCTTGACTGTTGACATGTCTTGACTCATGCGACTCGAGCACCCAAAAGATCAGTTCGTGGGATGCACTTGCTGTGGGTTTGAATATGTTTCACACAGGCACAGAGACGCTATATAACATGCAACATCATGCAACCGGAGTCTATTTAAAAAAAATACAAAAGAAAACTTGGATCACATATTGCCAAAACAAAATGCCTGGTAGGGTACTTTGGCACCTTCTGAAGAAAATTAGCTGGCTTTGATTGGATTTTAGAGTCATCAAAGCACAATACTATTGCTATATCAAGCCTTCAGGATGGAAGACATCGGCACTTGTTGTTCATCTATGTCCATGTACACATTACAAGAAGGGCTGAAGTGACTATCGATCATTCTGTGTCCTTCGATTTGGAAGCTCTACTTACTCACCTATAACCATATACCCATTTCTTATGTGGGTGGAAGAAGTCCTACGCACACCTGGAAGTTCCAATCAAAACCATGAGGCTCTCCTCCTGTGCTTAGCAGGTAGTTGCCATGGCCTCTCAGGTGGTTTTCCACAAATTTCACCCAAATGACGGCCAATAGCTGCATGCAACGAGAGTTCGCACTTGTTGGAAAGGCTAAAGTAGCCCCAGCAAATTCCTTGGTCCTTTTGGGTCTTCTTTGGGAGTAAGACTTCCTTCCCACGATGACCCGACGCTGGTAGTACAGAAGGAACATGAAGGAACATCTATCAAAAGAACATCATGATTATGTGTGTTTGTCAAATGCCAATAGTTGTTCATATATTATCGCGCTCATGAAGGTATGTCACGGTATGTTTGGTTTCTCCCATGGAAAAGAAAGGATTCCTCCAAATCTGCCGTGAAATCTTGTGGTGGATGAATCAGTGAGAGACCACGCCACGCGCGCTTCGTTCTCATGCTCACCAATTGAGTAGCTTCAAAAACCTCTATGATGAAAAGTGTGCAAACTGCAATCTCACATTCTTGCGCGAAAGCCAAAACGCAGGTCGCGAAAGGTTCGCGAAAGCCCCGCGAAAGAACCCCAGAAGAACAGCGTCGCGAAAGCTTTCGCAAAAGTCGAATTTCTTGTGCATGTCGTGTTGTTTATGTGGGTGACCATATTTTTATGCAGGCAGCCGCAGCAGGCCAGCCAGCCAGCCAGCCAGCCGCAGCAGACCAGCCAGCAGCAGCAGCAGCGCTGAAGAGCAAGTGTTTCAGGGGAAAATCGAAAAGCCCAGATGAATTTCCGCGAAACCCGCGCGAAAGCCTCGCGAAAGAACCGCGAAAGTCGAAAATATCCGGGAAAGGTATCTCGCCCCAGCAAAAAGTTTCAGCAAGTTTTCCTCCTCTTCTGATGACAACAATAATACTTGAACGGTGCTGCTACAACTCCTTGTGCCAGGATGTTGCCGGAAAGAAATTTGTTCAGTTTTGACCACCCTAAGGACACTTATATCGGATATAACATATATATATAGAGATCAATCACTTTATTGTACAATATCCCAATCGAATTTCCCAATCGAAAACGAATCGCCGCGAAAGCCGCCGCGAAAGCCCCACATAACACCACACCTTCCGCGAAAGCCAGAATGCAGGCCGCGAAAGCTTTGCGAAAGCAAACCTGGATTATACAAAAAAGTAATAGGGGTTTTCGAAGCTGCTCAATTGTGATCGGCACACCCCACATTCCAAGGACTAGAACGCACCGATTGATCAAACCTTACAGTACGCGAAGGGAGAGAGTGACAGTGACCATGTCCCATCCTTCTCTGGTCGAAAACGGAAAGCTTGGACGGTCCATCCGAAAGTACTTGGACTCGGCGCCAGGCCTCCGGAAGCAGCAGCATCTCCCTGATCTTTCTCGCATGATCCTCACTTTGCTGACCTTGTCCCCGGCACTGGCAGCTACGATGCTGAGCTGATTTGTGGGGCACCAGCAGAATTTGGAAAAAGAAAAGTGCTTTCACACTTCGCATATGTGTGCTGTTCCTGCATCAGCCCTGACTGGTCTTCCACACGCAAAAGAGCAAACTCGGTCAGACGGTCCGGCGACCCGGATCAATCACGAGAGGTGAAATGGTGATGTTAGATGTTCGATTGTTGTTGGGGAATACAAAGCATATAGTGTCCCTATGTATACTGTATTTGTTATCCCCGTGCAGCTACCCTGGCTGATGGGGGTGGCTTGAGCCCCTGGCTAAGCTGAATTTATTATCAACAAATGCTTCATTTTATCCACTTGATGGGGCCCTAGGTTTCTGGTTTTGAGATGTCTATAACCGTTGAGTACCTCTAAATTATCCACACCTAGTGGGTGCCTGTAATATGTTTTGGAATGTTGGGGGGGCTATGACTTTAGCATATTTTAGCCAAACCATGCCCACCCATTCAGGGTGATGTGTGAGCATGTTTCTTGTACGACAGCACTTTCTTTTACCAGGAAACATCACATAACGTTGCCTGAGAAATGTGTTGCGCAGATGAAATCCTCACTGCCTTGGTATTTACATTGAGCACTGCTTTCTAAGGTCTTGCAATCCAATCATAATTTTAGCCACCACACAACCCACACACACCCCACCCAGCAAGGGGCGAACCACTGTTTTCTGACCAGAGCAGCGCGACAAGGTCTGGCACGAGCCACGCAAAAAATATGGCCTTCCAAGAAAGGCCAACAGAGGGGCAAATTTATGGGATGCCCTTTTAGACAGCGTTTGGGGCTATGTTGGTTCATTTGTGTGCTCCAACCTTAGATCCCTTTCATTTATCAACCTTCAGAGGGACCCAACCTTATGTGAGGCAACCCGACGGGGATATTTGTTCTAGTTTGTAGAACAGAAAGTGTTTATTTCAGGAAACATGACATGTTTTGCATTTGGAACTTTTCCATCTCGACCAGCCTCCCCTTCATTCTACAGTGCAGCACTGTTTGCTCCAGACCACTGGCCCGACTGCACACGAAAAGGAGCCTTCGACATGCGGTTGTGGGCCACTGTATCTGTTCAGCAGGAAGGCAAATAACCCATATCTTTAGTGCAGGTTTGTATATAGGCTCAGAATGGTTTTCTCGAATGCTTAGGTTTTCTCATTTGTCTCAGGAACATTGAAAATACGGATTCTTTCTACGTTACTATGTGTTCGGTCAAGTCAGCCCCAAGAATCACCCAAAATACTCACATGACAACCTGTGGCCGAGACGCCTCCTGCCTTCAAAGCCTCAGCCTTTTCACTGACGCAGGTGTTTGGTGGTGGTCAGTGGGCTGTTTTCGAGAGGTTTTACCGAAGCACATGTCTGAGTGAAAAAGAATTATCACGTATTCCAAACAATGTTTCACCCAGGCCCTCTACAAATTGTTTGCGGCGTGCTTCTCTATTTTGGTCGTTGCCTGTTTACAGGGTCACATCAATTTAGGACCGCCCTAGACCACGCAGATGCTCTACCAAGGACTTCTCCAAGCTCTACCTCGCAGTGCATGGTGGTGCTTTAAACTTCCATTCAATGTATTCAGGAATGATCAGGCGATGGGGCAAATTTGGGACCTGCACTGGGAGGGATGAGAGTACTGCACTCGTGGATCTCAGAATTTGAGGAAAATATGCATGTAAGCTTGTGTGGCGAGCTTCTGAAGTCATGTTGCCTTGTTGTTTTTAGATTGTTCTCACAAAAACTTATAAACGGGAGAGTTCAGACTGAGCACCGTACAGTACGTGCCGAAGACATCACGTGTTCAGTGTCACGTGTGACAACATGGTGTTCTCGGTGTTCTCCATCCGTTCGCAGCACGACCAGCACGACCCCTCCGAGTTGCTGTCCATCGGTGTCGGGCGGGATGTTGATTGAAACACCGTTGATTACAAAGTTTGTAATCCTTCGTAGTGTAAAAGAAGGCCCTGCATTGGGAAAGCTTTTCGAGGTCTTGGATGGAAGCATGAAGTGTCAGATTCGTGTGAAATACGTAGTGCTGAAACGTAACATGCCCAAGTGTGAAGGATTATTTTGCTGCGCAGGTGCAGCGTGTGGTCTGAAATCAGCAGTTTGCGTCGCGTATTTTGGAGGTATTGACAGTACGCTGAGAGTTCTCAGTTCTCAGTTTGACTCTTGGAAGAAGGCTCGAAAGAAGCGCTACTGTACAGTAACTCCGAAGACTTGACGGGCCACTTTTGGAGGAAGTCTCACATGAAACGCTCATTTTGGAGACTTGAGGCGTGACTTGTGGAGGAAGTCTTATGAAATGATCGTTTTGAAGGCTTGACGTGTCTCCTAGGACTTGGCACTTCATTTGGTGGAAGTCTCGTGCAAAATGCATGTTTTGGAGGCTCGACTAAGTGACTTGTAGAGAAAGTCTCCTACGAAATGTTTGTTTTGAAGACTTGAATGGGCAATTTTGCAAGACTTGAGTGTCCCACAAGTGTGTCCTACAAGAGTGCCTCTAGAGTGTCCTACAAGAGTGTTTCACGAGAGGGTTGGGGTGTGTCGGACAAGAACTTCCTGGCTGCGTGCGGGCTCAATGGCTGCATCATGTGAAGGAAGAAACTCTTCTCCAAAGCAATGGTATGTTTGCCCCACTTTTCTTCAAAGCACGGGAGAGCCTCAGAATTTACCGTGCTTTCCCTCCACAAACAACTCTGCCACTGGCAGTGCAGGTATGATCCACCTTCGCATTGATGCCATATATGGATATATATATATATATATGGCGCCATCGTCCATATATGGTGCGATCTTGGCGGGATTTGCACTGTCGATGGACAAGAATTCCTGCAAGACACCTAACAAGATAGCAATGACTTTATGATGCATGAATTTGCATCCTGAACTCTTCATCTCAATTGTGCGGATCTTTGTCCAACAGGAGTTGGATAATTTTTTGAGAATCGGATGAAGCGGTCCCCAACACTCGTGTGTTCAGGATCTCGTGTGCTCCCAAGACTTCAATCCCCCTGGCCATAGCTTGACATGTCCCATGAATCCTGAACAAAACATAAAACAAATTTTCAGAATTGGGGATCAAGGAAAACCATGAAGAGGTTTCAAAAACATTGATCAACCTCGGTGGGTTGGTGTTTTGATATATCCCGGTTGTTGGATGATTAGTGTGTTTCTCAGTGTTCAATGAAGGTGACTCCAGAAGGAAACAGTTCTGGAACTCCTGGAAGCAAACATCGCCAGTGTCCAAAGATTTTTCAGAAACCTCAAAGAAGGGCACCGGAAACCGACACCCAGCTCAGCTGGTGTGTGGCACACTTCCCTTAGCACTGAAGTGCTGCAAGTTGCCCAAACCCTAGATGGACCCGTCATTCCCGGTCTTCGCCAAGGAAAGCAGCTGGCCCACTGGCAGATGAGCGGTTTTCTGAGAGAGACCTGGTGGTTTTCTGAAAAACCTTGCTATGCTAAGAAATCACGGGTACTACCTGGAGGTTCGTGCTAGGGCTTTGCATCGGGGTGGTTTCCGTCGATTTCTTTATGTTCGGCGGAGGTCCTTATTCCTAGAACTTTTTCTTGGGCAGAAATGCATAGAAATACCTATTATGGGTAAAGGCGTCTTTGTCCATGCTTAGCGTTCTTGGCCCCTCTAGGCCTTCTTGTCCTTTTGGTGGCTATGCTCAAATAGATAAGGATCCACCCACCAGTGGTTCCAGGAGCTTCCACAATGATGAAGTCATATGAAGTCCATTTATTTGTCAGGAATTCACTTGATGCCTCACTTTTGCATGTTTTTTGTGCTATGTAATGTTTCATTTTTTAGGTTTAATAGGTTTTGCGTATGCCTTTTTTCCGCCACTTTTGCGTTCTTACCCGTTACTTAGGCGTTCTTGCCTGTTACTTAACTTGGGCGTTCTTGCCCGTTCCCTCCTCACTACAATCAGTGGTTGGGTGGACAAATGAATGCTAGCCTTTTTTGGGGGGAGTGACATGAGTTCAAATACTTTAGACCAGGGACTAGCGTCAGCTGGCAAGCGTTCGTTTTCTCAAAAAACTGTTTCATTCAAATTCGGTTCTGCCTCCTTAATCTATATATGAATGCATATGATCGTGCCTCAGCGTTTTTGACCCTGGAGGCTGCAGCTTAGGTGTTCTTTGTGAAAAGGGGCGAAATGTTCTGTCTACATGAAGTTGGGAGGTTTTTGTTGACTAATGAAGGTCTAGGTTTGTGGTTTTCTCAGGACATCCTTTGCGGCGACCCCTCCGACTCAGCGTAGTAGAAGTAGGGTGTGTATCCCAAAGAACAATATCAATTGGGTTTACACAAAGATCACTGTTGGGAAAGTGCTTTGCAAACGGTCACCATCATCCACTGTGACCGGGAATGGGCTAGACCCACATGACAGAAGCAACAACTGTTTTTTCCCACTTCAACTGGAGGTTGATTGTAATGACTCAGAGATTATGGGAAAGCCAACCTTGGCGGTGAGTGGAGTCTTGCGAACGCGCGGACTTCGGGATCAGGGTCGGGTCCTTAGCTTGATCACTAAATTTTGCAACAGTCCATCAGACGGAGGAAGCAGCTTGGAAGCAACGATGTTTTGGGGTCGTACACTTCAATGAAAACTGTAATTTGACGAGCAGAAATCCCTCGAGTCTGGGCGTTGACATGCGTTGACATGAATTGCGGTAGAAAAACTTCTGGAGCAGTCTGTGGTCAAAGGAAAGGGCCTTGGCAGTTTTGACCTCTTAAATCACACATGTTTCTTTGTTTGCTGTCTACTGGATGGTTGAACAGTTTGGAGAGGTTTGGGCATCGCTGACAAAGTTTGGAGTGAATACGCTGAGGGAAAGTGGTCAATCGCCTAGAGCAAATGGTGGTACTGTCCGGTATTGCTCGAATATCAGGATAGTTTCAGCATGCTGCACGTCGAACATCAAGGCATAAGGCATGTCTTCTTGGGGGTCTTCCAGGATCCTTGTATCCACAATTAGAGGGGAAGGGCCGGGCGAAGAACAGGAGGTCTTCCTGAAACTGCTTGTTTGCAGCTTGGGTTCTTCCGCGTGTTCGAGACATCATCCAGCTGTTTCATACCAGGTGTCAAGATGCACGTTTTTTTGTCGGCTCTTTCAACAAAGTAACACAGCTTGATTAACGTTTTGTTGTGAGTTGTGAGTTGGGAAAGCATCAGAAAGCCAGAAAATGTGATTGCCCATGATGCCCCAGATCCTTCAACTTTCAACGATGGAAATTAATGGAACTTGTAAAAGACGTAAAGCAATGGCAGCGCATCGTCCAAACTATGATTTCACAGCAAAAACATGTTTTGAGAGAGGTCTTTTGCATCTTGAGAGGTGAACATGCGTGACCATTTATTATGAAAGTTCCAAAAAACACGTGTCATATATTCCTACCTGAAGCAGTTTGATCTTGGTTTTGGGGTCTTGGCTTGAGACCGACTCCTAAACGGGTGAAACTTTTTCGAGGAACTGGACAAGAACAATAGGTTTTCCATAGGTGTACCAGGGTGTACCCAAATTGTGCATGCAAGACTTGCACCTTTTGGGTATGCTCCGCCCATCCTGTCGGAGAAAGAAACGTGCCCAGACGCTCCATGTACGGAGCATATGCCTACATTGACCTCTGAAAATACCCAATGTATGCAAATACTCCATACGTGGAGCGTTTGGGGTAGTTCACATTGATTGTTTCTTGTCGACCATATGTCAAGAAAAAACATCACTAGCTGCACTAGCTCCACTTGCCTTCACACACCATATCATCATCTTCCACTGCTTCGGCGTCGGTTGCGACTTTGGCTTCAAAGGAGATCTGCAGAAAGGAACTCGGTCACGCAATTGGCAAATCAGTCATGGTCGGTCATTGATAGGTCGGCATGCTATCATGAGATTACAATACCAAAAAAGCCGACCGTCAGCGTGGGGCGGGTGGCGACGGTCAGTCGTCCGGTTGCGGCGCAGAGGAGTGGACTGAGCTCTTTTGGGGGCGAAACAAACGACTGGTCCGTGGTGTTTGTCGCATGGTCGTGTGGTGTGCGTTCCTGGTCCTGGTGTACCCCTCCAAACTTGGGTTGTAAAGAAATAGATTGCCCAAGTACATACCACTTCCAATCCACTTCCACATGTCCATTTTTGTACGAGTCCCAACACTTGGGCTGTTCTGGCCGCTTTCCAACCGTCCCCCACGGGGGCTGCTGGGTTCGAAGTGTCGCAACGCGACCGGATTCCATTCACCGGAGACGCCGGAGACCTCCGTCGAACGAAGCCGAGCAAGCTCGCTAACTGAGTGGATTCCGGGCGAACAGGCATCAAGGGTACAGGATGGAACAGGTGTTTTTGTTTGAGAAGATAAAGGAAGTTCTCGGAGAAGAAAAAGAGCCGTTGGAGGTTGAAGACGGCCCTAGCTTTGTGAGTCTAGATGTCAAACGAAGAATTACACCCCAATTGTCTCAACATCAGAGAATATCAGAGACCTTTTTCTCAAAAAACATGATGTCCAACATTGGATATCCCTAACTACAACGTTGGAGCTTTAAGACGTTGGATGTCAATCCTTCGGCAAGTCTCAACGCCTTTTCATCGGCTTTTCTTTTGTTTCAGAGGTGTGTGCTCTCCCAAATCTCTGGAGAGAAAATCCCCGCAGATTGACGAAGTGGGTCAGATCCAGTGGATGAAGTAGAGATATGTAGAGATGCAACTATGATCAACAACGTACTCGTACCACGACTGTTGCAAACAAAAAAAGTTGGTGTGACACATGCCTGTCTTGGGAATCCCATGCCGGTTGATTTTAGGTTCGCTATTGCGCTCCGGAACATCTGCCAATCCAGACTGGTCATGCGTAGAGAAACGGGCAACACCTCTTACCATCGCCAAGGAACAAGTCGTGAAGCTTCATGGGTTCGCTTCTTTGGAGTGCTGCGCTCTGGTTGCTGTGAACATTCTCACAACTTGTTGCGCTCAACGTATTGCTGAAACGTATTGCTCAACTTACTCGCTGGAGATGTTGATTTGGACATCAGACACCTGTGACATGATCTGAACGATGTTTTGTGACTTTTTGTGCTGACAGTCTGGCAGAGAGTCGGTAGAAGTGCCCTACTTGGGACTTGAACTCTTTCTAGCAAGTCCTGGGAGCTTAGAATGCCCAGAGTCACCCAGCATTTGGTTGAACGACAGGGACGGCATTCCCAGCGTTATGAATCCAAGCACCAAAGCTGTGGAAAACGCTCTCCGCCACTGCGTTGCCGCACTGTCCACCTGATGCACTGCTTTTATTCTTTCAAAAGCCCTTACAGGTAAGCCAGGTAAGCCTTCACGGAACAGACCAGGCACAGAAGCAACATGAAGAAACTGTCCACCTACTATATCCTTCCTGCAAATGTATATACTGTATACGTCACTACTGAAACCATTAGTAGACTCTTTTACATGACTTTAAACCAATCCTTCTGATAGCCTTTTGCAGCTCAGAAAAGCTGCCTTGAGGCCATGAGTGTTGTTAAATGATATCATTGCTCGGAGCCTAAATAGTCAGAACGCCCAAAAGGGAGACATGATTCATTCAGCAGACCAGGAGTACGGTCCACGGTCATAATATACGGTCGTTGTTTGCAGTTTGTCAATTGTTCTGTGCCTTCTATCCCATTACTTTGGAGCATCCTGTAAACAGGGTGAGAGGTGCTCTATGCTTTTGTGACACTTGGGTGACTTGGGTTGCCAAGGTAGATCGTGGGCAAAGTTTTCCTTCTTTGCCGAACTGAAACTGTCTGTCTTTGTCGGGCTTGGTTGAGGTGATAGGACTCCAGACATCTCAGGGATATACGCATGCAGAATGAACAGCTGTAGAACTCAGACATCATCGATTCCTTATCCCGTAGAAGTGGTTCGGAAGAGATCTTGGGATGTGCCCTTTGCTACTTGCAGATCAAATCAACATTGATTGCAGGTTCCAGAGCACTTCTTCAGAGATTTACATGAACTCACAGAACTTATGGATCACTCAGGACTATATATTATATATATTAAGCTAATTTTATATATAGTTTTTTTAATCATAGATTTATCTTTCATCTCTTGGGTCGAGAAGCCATTGTTGCACCTTTCCAAAGCTTCAACCTTGCTATTCCAAGCCATGCGTAATTTTGGAGACTATTCTACTTTTGCTGCCGGCGGGTGGTGCGCCGCAATACACAAGCTTTGTGTGTTTGAACAGAGCATACACTCAAAACCTCATGGCTGACCCCGTGCAGGATTTGGCTGCTCTCTTTAGTCATCCTGCATGTTTGGCAAATCTTAGGCCATGCTAGCTTAGCTCGTTCCCCAAACACATGCTAGCTTTGTTCGCCACCTCTTCCAGGCACCCGTCGCCAGCGGTGTTGTCGGCCTCCGCTGTTATGCCGCTGTATGCCGCATTTGCCAAAGGCAAATGTTTCCACGCATCGACTGCCACGGTGCTGGTTCGGAGTGCGTTTCACCCGATGAACCGGCGGAACGTTGTCTCCACGCGGTTCGGAAATCGAAACAAAACAGGTCCAGAGAGAGTCCGGAGAGGATGTTCAGAATTGGAATTGCTGCAACATTTGACCAACCTTTTGATCCGTTTCAAAGAGCCAAGCTGGTCTGAACGAAAGATCTGGTCCGGACATGTCCGGTGTTCGCGTCCTCCGTGGGCATCACCAAATCCAGGCAGCCCGGCTCCCAAACGTGGCCACTTGGTCAGTGACGTTGGACCTGAAGGTCCCTCACAAGATCCGCTAGAAAAGCGGTCAGATTTGACTGTCAGATTGACATACACCACCACACCGTTTTCTTCTGCTCAACATGCGTTCCGGTATGTTCACGGAGCGACCTCCCCAAAAAAGTCCAAGACAAAATGGTTGTTTTTCAGGAATTGATTGATGCGATTCTATTTCCAATGGTACCGGACATGACAGAAGATATTTGAAAAAAAACAAAACTAAAGGAGGAGTTTGATGTTGGTAGCTGTAGCAATGCCATTCCGATTTTCTATCTCTCCAATCCACGTGCTTCAGAGACTCTCAGAATGCACTGGATAGAAATTTGCCAGCGTAGCAGGGGTGGAGAGTGTATGGACTTGGCCGCGGCGTCAGTCTCGGTAGTGTTGTTAGACAAGTGTCCTTCACGACTTTGAGCAATCGCAAGTTGGGTACCTTCGATTTGCCAAAAGGTTGTTGAGCATCTAAAGCAACATGTTCAAAGCTGGCTGGAAATTCCCAATATGGTTCCAGGGTTCCAGAATGCAAATTGTATCTAATTGAGCCACACATCTATCAGTCAGAGGGCTATTCTGTAGACTGCCAAGATTGCTTAATCCAAGCACGCAGGGCTGAAGGTCAGAATTCCCAAAGTAATTGACCAGAGGACCCTTGCTTTGGTTGCCAGGGGTGCTGCCATCCGTCTGGTCAATGTCTATCAGTCGGTCGCGCTTGGTGCACAGTGCCACAGTGCAGTAGTCAGCTCGGAGTAGCGCAGGGGGCGCGAGCGAGTGCTCGGCGATCCAGATAAGATCCAAAACCGATAGGATTTGAAATCTATTACTTGTGTGGTTCACTATGTTTCACTTGCTCCTTGAATATCTATTATTTCTGTTGAGTCTTCAAGAGAATTCTGCAGAAATTATCAAAGATTCCGATGAAGACAGCGATGACGATGTTTGCCCTCTCTTCTCAGTTTGTACCAAAGAACTTACCGGAAAGTTTAGTTTGGAGAGCCGTGGACTAACTACCCAGCCACAGGTGGCGGTTGATTTAAATCGCAACGGTTGTCACGAAAGGTAGCTTGAGCTACCTGAGTTCTCCTTGCTTTAGCAAAAATGTATTACAATCAGGAGTTGGGATTGTGCATTGAGTTTGGTCCTGTAAGAGTTGATTCTGTTCGTCGGGGGGGGGGCCCCCCCCCCTGGATCAAATCCCCCTGCGCCGGTTCACGCCGTCATGGACTTTTACCAGGGTTGCTTGTGATTGCCTGCTACCTTTCGTTCACCCCCTCCTCTCTCAAGTTTGCTTTGACTCCACAGGCTTCAAACCCCTTTCTATAAGCAGGCTCTTTAAGAAAACCAATACAAACACGACAAACAACAAACAAGAAACAAACATTTGCATACCCTGTCGGTGGATAATTAGCTTTATAACATACCTTTAAACATGTTGTTTTGGGGTGATTGGTCTTTCCACTCACCACAGGTAGAAAGGAACCGGTGAACGACACTGTTGGAGGCTAAGTCCTCGACCTTTGGAGGGCAGTGATGGCGTCAGTCATTTTCATAGCTATCCCGGGTGTGAGTGTGTGTTTTTTTCCTTTTCTTTAAAGCTGGGTACTATAATTGGGTGGGGTGATCTTGAAAGGGATCCTGGAGGTCTGTTTTTTCCTCATCAAACCTCATGTACACTCAGTCATGTCATGTCACACTCAGATGTGCAAAGAAAAGAGTGCACAAGTTGAAGAAACGAGTCGTGCGCCTCACGCGGTGCGCCACTCTAGAAGTCCAATTCGGCTTTTCTGCACCGCAAGATGCAGAAGGACCTTGGATTCGATGGAGAAACGGACTGAGAAGAGAAAGATCCTTCTCCGATTCCTGAGGAGCGGTTAAAGATAATTCATTTTGTTTGCTTCAATGATGCCATTTTTCTTTCGGAGTTGTTTCATCCTTCTACCGACGGAATTTTCATGAAATACGGTGTTTGTTTTTTTTCTTGGAACGGTTTTCTGATGTAGCTCCTAAAGAGTGTAGGCAATAAGATGCAATAAGCCTATTTTTTGAGACAGCTTTGATCATGTATATAAACTTGCTCACCTAGGTCCCTCGAACCAAGATTTTACCAGTCTGGTGAAAACTCCGATCCGGTCGCTTTTGGTAGCCCCTGCCTTAAAAGGTCGCAACAAGTAATTCTATGTTGTTTATTTATCCATCTATCTATCTAAATTGCCACAAAGTTGTCATTCACTTCTTGGAATTGGTCAAAGCAAGACATGATGCAATGCACACAATCAGACTGTTTTCACGAATCTTGTTTGCAGCATTCAAAGGTCCTGAATCCATGACTATTCAGTCATTGACATCAAAGGCGACCGACGACTTCTGGAGACCAATACAGCTTTATTCGGCTCGACCTTTGTTTGCCGTTTTCGCCACCTGGGTGCTGGTTCTGACGTTTAGGGTCGGTCTGGGCCAGGGAGATGGAAATCAATGGAGCGATGCCCAGACCATCGACTATTCCAGTCGTGGTCGATCGAATTCCATGGCCCGCCAGATCGATTAATTGAGGTGCGAGGCCGAACAGAGACCTTGCTGCCAAAGGAACGAGGAACAAGGAGACGAGGGTTGTGTTAAGTGCGTGGTTTTTGTGGAACAAGTCATTGCCCCCGATATATAATACAACAGCACAGGATACTCCTGGGCCATGTAATGTGGGTGTTTCCACCTCTTCGGATCCGTTTTGGTCAGTTACTTCTTGCTATGAACGAATTGTATTTGGATGATTGGATGTCCGCTTATTGAAGCTCCTGGATGTAGACTTCACCGTTTCAAGCACTGGGGGCGGAACGAAGACATGTCCACCTATCCGAGTCCTGTTCTCCAACAGAGGCCTCTCCTCTTGAGCCATGGCATGTTCAGATTCCCAAGACATGTTATGGCTTACATTGAAGACATATTGGCATGTTCAATAGATGAAAATAGTTCAATATGGCCCTGAAATCAACCACCTCACGCTGCAGACAGACACGGTGTCACCACACCGAGATGCCGACGCCGCGGGTCGAACAGCGGGTCGGTCGGAACTAGGAGAAGGACCGGTTGACCGCTTTCTGGAATGGAAGCACGCAGTAAAAGGATGTATATAAAGGGCGAACTGAACAATCTTAGTATACTCTTTATACTCTTGATCTATGAGCAAAAGTATGCCTTTCAGAGGTTTTAGAATCATTTTGGGATACATTTGTTGATCAAGATTCTACATGAAACGTGTTTCGCGGCGATTTGCAGATCAATCACGATTCACACCGTCCACCTTCGGGTCCATCCAGTCGCGGTGTCTGGTGTTCATCTCCAACTCACTCGCCGCCTCATCGTGTTTTTTGTTTTTAATAGTGTGTGTCCGGTGGTGCAGATTGGCCAAATCTGGTTGTGCTTAAAAGCACGGCGCCAATTCTTGAGTCCCCCAGCTTCGACAGCCGCGGCTCGCGCAGGCAGACGTCCGTCCTCGATGAGCTGGCGGAAAAGAGGTGCGGTTAGATCCGACAGGTGAGATGGACTGGAAGCTGTTGGAATGGTGGACTGGTACCTTTTCTCGATCAAATATGATAAACTATGACAAACTAGAAGAAGGGGTGGGAAGAGGATATGTCAACAGATCTGGCTTTAAAGCCCGCCCTATATAGAATATTACACAATATTCTATTATTATGTATTTGCTACAAGTGTGGGCTGAAAGAGCTGCATCAACGAAGCATGCTCACCTTGGTGAGTCAGCATCCTTGACGGGGGTGATCAGTGCCCACCTAGACTTCATATACGCTATGGATCCACATGGATCCACATATCTTCTGAGAAGGTGAGCAGGGAGACTATAAATTCAGGCTTGGAGGGTCCAGTCATGTTCAGTCGTATTTTCGAAGGTATGTGGATCCCTAGGGATAGAAGACCAAGGATGAGCTCCTCATATCCTTTTCATTGTCCGACAGATCGTCAGATTACCACAACTTTGGATGCAAGGGATCAGCTAATCATCGTTCTTTGTGGAAGAATTAGGATCCACACCATGACTGTTGCAGACAACACCGTGGCTCGCGCAAGATGTATTGACAGTGACACCGTGTCAAGTCAGGCGATGCACAGAAGCAACTCGCTCGGTGGCTCACAGAAGATCACAGAAGCAGGGCCCCAGGGCGAGGCAAAGATGGTGACAGGCTTTTACTCGACCAAAGGCTTCATGATCTTGCCATCGCAGCTGGAGCTCGCTGTGTGGGTGGCTGCTTCACGTACAGCGTGGACGTCTACGCACACACGTTGGTGCATGTGCATGGCGTGGACGAGGGGCGACTGGCAAACAAGCGATTGCAGAGACTATCAGCGACACACGAAGAGTGCGAGACAAAGCACGGTAGCGTGTCAACTCAAGACGAAGTACGTGGGAAGGACCCAAAACAGAATGGACGAGATTCAACTCTCCAGCTACTTCTCAAGCGCACGTTGTTCATTCCGCAAGACGATCATTGCATGATATTGCCCCCAAAAGGGATTCCATGCGATCGGATCGTCCAGCAGTGAATTCTGTGGCCAGTGAATTCTGTCACGCCCCATGACTCTTCTCACCGAAAGGTGGAAAACCATGGCCAGAGACCCCCAGAGACGGAGGGTCCAGAAAGCCAAGTCCGGATCATGAGGTTTGCAAGAATTGCTCCACCAGCACCCGTTTTTTTTGTATTTGGGCGGCAAAAGGCATCGTACGTTTCGGTTTTTATACACCTCCCCAAAGCTGTGTGGTGGCAGAAGGTTTCTGACCCCCATTCTTCGCATTCCAGGCGCCAAGAGGAGGCGGCCTTGGCCGCCAAGCGCGAAGCCGCGCGCCGGAGGTGGCTTCGGAATGTATGGCGGAGCATGGCAGGGCCAAATCCTTTTGAAGGTTTTGAGCTGCTGAAAAGGATTGCTTTCACTAGCCTAGCTGCCACCAAGATCGGATTGGAGGGTTGAAGCATTTTGAAGCCTTAAAGTGGTGGCAGTGATGGTCCGCTTCTTGGACAAGTCACATTATAGGTATTGAGTTGTTCCAGCTACCTTGGCCGAAAGTTTGCTCAAGACATGTTTTGCAGTGATTGTTCAGATATTTGATAGGCATGTGTCCATAACTGCTTGGAACTGGTACTTGCGACGTTTGGTGGTACATGGTCCTAGGGGAAAGCTTGTGGTATGGAGATCCAAAGGAGATCAATGAGAAGTCTGATGATCAAGCTTCATGGTTGAAATATGTTGAAATCATTTTTTTAATGGCTATACCCCCCCAAAAAGTTAAAATATGTTTTTAGAGAACCACAATAAGTTTGGTTTGCAAACCAGCAATTAATATACATGTTTATCATTTTTCAACATGCATAAGTCTGGTTTGCAAATATCATAATTATTTGAGAAGGAGATACTGCGGCCTTTGACAAAGCCAACAGTTGCCTTTCCTGCCATTTTTTTTTCTTTTAAGAAGTGTCTTTTCTGCCATTGATTTTTAAGCTTTGATATCATGTGGAAATATCTTGGTTTCTGCGTGGGGTGTTTTGTTGTTCCGCGGCTACAAGAAAAGCCTTCCCACTCAAATCAACGAGTCACCGGCAAACAAAAGGATTTCAAGACCATTGGAAGATAGTGGAAACTTGTCTCAAGACCAACGAGTCATTTGGTATCACGTCCTTTCTGAAGACATGGTATCGAAATCAACCTTTGATGCATGAAAGGCTTGAATATGCTTGAATCCTACAAAACACAGGCCGGGGCGAATCATCAAGCGTGACACTCTGCGAATCATCAACCTCTCAGGCGCTCCCGCCCTCCCAGGCGCCGGGAAGAGGATGCCAAGCCGAACGGCGCAGCGGCGCGGCCGCGTGGCGCGGTGGAGCACGTGGAGCGGCGGGTCGACCCGGACGACAACCAGAGCTACACCTGGGAGGAGTTGAGGTGCGAAGATCGGCGGAGATGAATGGAAGGGGTACTGGAGCCATGGTGGGTTTGTTCTTGACTTCTTCAAGGATTATTTGAAGATGATAGCTGGAAGGTACTTGTATCAGCGATTGATTCAATACATTATGAGGTAATTATTGCTAATCTAGATGATGTGAGAACCTTGTTTTTTTTTGTCGTTCCAAGAGTCTGGCAAAAAGAAGGAGGCCCAAGAGAATGAATCATATGTTTGATTAATTGCGGTCATCCCGAGTCATTCCTTTGTCAGCTACCAGAACCATTTGGCTGCGGGTCATGGCACCAGGATAATTCCCTTGGTTGACCGACCTAAAAGGTCAAAGTAAATGGTGGACCAGGGCTCCAGGATTTGACCTACAGCCATTTATATGCCATTTATATGATCGGCAAATTGCCGATTGTTGTAATCCACACTTGTCACTTGTGTGTGACGCACAGGGTTTCCATATGCATGGTTGTGTGTCCATAATGGGGTTTTGTCGTCGGTGCTTTGGGGATTGACACGACGGCGAGGCAGGCTGTTTGTCGCTTGTAGCCGTGCCAGGGAGCGATATCGCGGGATGTTCTCAGAGGCTGAAGTCCTCGAGTACTGGCAGAAGGACACTGACACGCGACCTTGAAAACGCCCCACATCGACCCTGAAACAAGAAAAGCCGAGGGTTGTAGAACATAATGTTTTTTGGGCAATCTTTTGCCTGTAGGTTCCTCTTAAGAATCGAGGGAGCTATTTGCTTTTCGCCCCTTCCAACATAGGGGTGATTGCACAACAGCCATGCCCTCAAGAAGGTGAAATAGCATGATTCTGATGGGTCTATTTTCACCAGGTAATCACGTATCCTAGTCCATCATGGCTTCAAATATGGGCTCAAGGAACTCCCACAGAGTCTAATTTATAGTTGCTCTGAAACTCAGACGAATCCAGAACGCAACTGTTCTTCTTTGTTCTTCTGTAGTTGTTCTTCTGATTCGCATGGAATCACTGCGGCGCAGTGCGGCATTGCTTTTGCACTGTATGTTCCTTTTGCACTGTCGTTCGGCCTCACTCGTTTTCTCCAGTCACCAGTCCTTCGGCCCGGGCCCGGTGTGGTTCGGGGGCTGAACCAGGCAGGTACCATACCCACCGTGGCCCGGTTCGTCCATTTACCGGGCCCTTTGGGTTTGATGGCCGTGCCGGACTGGTGACGCGCAGGACTGCAAAGTGGCGCCGAGCCCTTTAGGTGAGCACAAGGGCTGGTGACGAGTCGTTGGTGAAGTCGACGGTTGAAACAGGTCGGTGTTGTTGTTTTCACCTGGAACGCACAGAGCAACCAGTGGTTGTGTGACATGGCACGATGGCTGGCACGCTTGTTCAAGCCCTTGCGTGGTGGTGTGGTGTCATTTACCGCCAGATGGTGGCGGTGGCGAGGAATGTTGATGAATTTGTTGATGGTATCATCCATGCATTGTTCATTTTTCTTCAACGTATATTCAGTGACCAGGAAAAACGCCGTGGTTGGGGATCTTGTTGATGTGGACAAGAACCCTTTGAAACGTGGAAGTATCCGAAGAGTACGCTTGCAAGTGGACACACTGTGTCCAACAATGCAATTATGAAAGTTCAACATATGCAGTGCAAGCATCATCATCATGTACACACCATTCAAGAGAAATAGCAAATACAATCAAAAGGTGCCCAAGTCCCATGGGTCAAGTCTGGCGAACCACTCTTGTGTACACATAAGTTTGACAAAGAAGTCAGTATAAAGCGGCCTGGATCCGGATGTTTGCTAGGAACAACTGCCTCTTAAAAAAAGCAGAGGATTGTACAAGCAAACAAATCAGCAGGATCGATGGCAGCATGTTGTCTTGCAGTCAGCAACTGACAGCATCGTTGGAAAAGGCAACCCTTTTTTTGACCTTCGAATATTGCACAGACGTGTTGCCCCATCCAGAATCCATTAGTGTCACCATTATCTCTGACGTTCGGTCGCTCGGGCGCGGCGTGAGCGGCGCCGCGAGCTGCGTGTCCGGCCGCGAGGCGGCTCAAGTCTCTGAAAAGGGGCGAGCAAGGTCAGCCGCCCTCCTAATGGGTCGAGATGATGTCCATCTCCGCAAAAGCCGACGACCAAGGTCGAGATGAGAAGGGTTCAAATCGATAGGAATACCAAACATAGGGGTATGGATACCAAGACCAAGCAAAACACCCGAGGGAACCCGAACAAAATCGACGTCCTACTGACGACAGAGATCGGTAAGAGCAACCCTAACCATATCGACCATGGTGGTGACCGTCGGTCGAACAAAAAGGTCCTGTACCTGCCTCATGACTCTGCGGCCTCCAACTTCTTCAAAGGGAAACAAGCCGGAGTCAACGAAAGCGTAAAGAAAAACGAATTCGAGAAAGCTACAAACGGTTCTACGGCTCTCAGGACCTCCGCTGCGGCGCAGCCAGCCGACCAGCTCCTTGTAGAAAGCGGGCGGCAAACGGCCTGGCTCCACGTGAAGGTCTCCTGTCGTCACCAGTGCAGTCGTCAGGGTAGGTGGAAGTCCTGAGTCGGTGTCACTGGAAATGACAGTCTCAATGTGCTCTTCTTCGGTAGTTCGCAAATCTCCTGCAGAAACAATGAACTGCAACAAATGTTCTTGGCGGTGTCGCCAGCAAATATCGTAAGCGGCGACCCGTTCAAACAATGCCAACACTTGTGAAGGACGGTTGGAGTTCATGTATCCAGCAATTCGATCTGCAACATCGTTCCACTTACGAAGCCAGTCTTCAAATGGCGATTCGCAGTGCCTCTCATCAAGGTGACTGGGCACCCAATGGAAATAAAACTGTCCGACTTCTGAGGCATCCAGGGCTGCGCTGAGCCCCAGCCAAAGGTCCTGGTGCTCCCATGTGTGTGGTATGACCCCCGTGTTCTGCACAAAGGCGGCCCCAAGTGCAATATGCTGGGAATCCGACCACACATGAACTTCAGCTTGTGTCTCAAGCAGTCCCCATCTGACCGTGCTCACAAGGGCGGTGAGCTCCGCCCTACCTATTGACTGGCATGGACCATGAAGAGGGGCTCCACAAATGACTTGACCCGTAGTAGCACTCACCGAGGCCCATGCAGAGTGAGCAACCCGGGATTGTCTATGTTGAAAATGAGCTCCATCCGTAAAAACATGGTTCTGGCCAAAACATGGTCTGGACAAAAACTCAGTCGTACAATCTGGCAGTGCGTCAAAGTAAGCAGCGAGTTCGGTCACCAGCGCAGCTTGTGGCAGCAAAACATGGTTTTTAAAACAACGGGGCCAAGAGTCAAAATCAGGGAAAGTGGCTCTAAAGGGTCCATTGAGGGAAACCAAAAGGGGGGCATGAAAACCAATGTTCAAGTGTGTCAGGGCACTGACAGTGATGACACAACCGATCAATGGCAACATCATACCTGCCGAACTTCGCATTGTCAATGTAGCACCCGCTCGAGATGGCTGACAGCTGTGCTTTCTCCAAAGAAGAAAGTGAGCGTGTGAAGCTCCGATGTGCCCAAAGGTCGATACCATGTAGATCTTCGGCAGTTTTGCGGCTACGAAAGCCTTGTGCAACACGCCAAGCCCATGCATCCAGCAAACGATGTTCACACCAGTGCCAAGGAACCTTGAGCAGAGACCATTCAACCTGCCAGTGGTCCAGGATCCTGTCTGCGCTGAGAAAACTCCAACCAAGATGCGATGTCATTTCAAGCATCTTAGAGAAAGGGCCCGCTAGCAGATCTCCATTGTAGGCAGCTAAAAACGTAGCCCAATGCATGAAAAAGTCAGAGGACTTCCTGCAAAGCCTCCTGAAATCCATGAGGACAGTCTTGTGGTGCCATAGCAGAGGATCCGAAAACGGCATATCAGAGAGCAGGAATCTCATGGCAGGGGATGATCCCGCCTTCCTCCAGCCCAAAGCCAAAGCGGCTTTGCGACGCAAGACATCCAGGTGTGAGTAAGCGAACCTGCAGGAAAGAATGCCATGTAACCCCTCCGGCCAAAACACAGTAGAAAGCGCAAGCAACTTCTGTGTCAAAGAGGCAGCAGATCTCTTCAATACTGGCCAACGATCATCTAGGCGCGACATCCTGTCTTTGATGTCGCAAACCCTTGGTCGTGCGCCAAAGGTGAGTGATCCACCAAGTTCTTTGGCATGTTCAAGTCGTTGAAGTGGGAACTGTGCAAGAGCCTTGCGATTGTCGCCATCAACAGCCCAGCAGTAAGATTTGTCAAGGTCAATTTCCAATCTCCAAAGTTTGAAGAAGGAGGTCATGGTGGAGAACCCAATTGCAAGTGAGCCCGCATCCAAACCCAAAAGGCCCAGATTGTCGACATAACTGTAGGCATTGACCGAATGTTGAGCATAAATGTGCCAGGTCCAGTCCAAGAATACACATCGCAAACACTGAAAGAGCATCTCCTTCAGGGAAGCCAACGGTGCTGAGCGAGCACTGACTGAGCTCCCCCTGCACCACAAAGGTCCGCGACATGGTCGACAGAAAGGTGGCCCATGGCCCCGTCACGGAGCCAGGCGTACCAATATAGTCGATCATCCAGAACAAAGGAGCCCTGGGCAGACAATTCAAAGCCCGTACTATGTCAGAGCTCAATCCACATAGAGCGGAACCACCTCTGCAACTGAGTTTGATCAGTGCTTGCCAGTATGCCCAAATGCCAGCTGCTTCCTGTCCAGGGATAAAGCCGACTTGTTCAGCAGGGAGGTACTGCGACAACTGCGCCAGGAGCTGTCGGCTGCGAATGCTGCCCCACGTTCTATAAAGCAAGCTGAGGACAACAATAGGCCTGAAAGAGGCAACCTCATGTGCATCTGGAGTTTTGGCAAGTGCCTGAATGAGGCCAGTATGAGTTTGAGATGGCCAAGGGGCCCCAGCCTCAATGGAGGAGAGCATGGTGAGCAATGATGCAGTAAGCGCGGAGGGCATATGGAGAAAGTCACGATGGTCCAGTCCATCAACCCCTCTGGCCGCGGTGGGCTTGTACCGTCTCAGTGCTTTTTGCCAATGTGAAGGCTGGATGGCCGGAAGATCAAAGCTGATAGGCCGCATGTGCGCCTTGGCGAAATTGACGATGCGTAGCCAATCTTCTTCAGGGATATCACTGTAAGCATTCCAGCGAGGACGCCAGAAATCAACAAAGGCTTGGTGGACCTCCGTCAAGTCGGAAAGGACCTGATGCTGGTGAAGTTCATCGCCAGGAATCAGCTGAGTAGGCAAGGAAGAGACCTGACAAAGATCATCTTCGGACTCCATGACGGTTGTTCGCACCCCATTGATGGTCCATGTGGACTGTCCATGGAGGTCGAGCGGTCGGTCCAAGTGAAGGGACCCAGTGGAGGGCTCAAAGTCCAGGATGGTGTAGTAGTGGTCGTGCCACAGAAGATCAGGTTTGGCTTTGGGTTGCCTACGGAGTTCACCATAGAGGCCTGCCATGGATGCATCGTGCTTGGCCTTCAGAACTCGGCAGCGTTGTCTAATATGCCAAGATTCAAGTCGGTCAAAACGGTCCCGAAAGGTAGCATAGATACGGTCAATGCCTTCACACGAGGGGATGGCAATAGGAAGAACAGGAGGATCATGAGGAGTCCCGTCTTCATAGCCAGTGTTCCAGAAGGTGCGGAAGCCCTTGTCGAATCCTCTGGCTCGGAGAATGGAACTCCAATGCTCGCAACGAGCTACCTGTGCGGAGGTATAGTCGTTGTTAGCATGGATGGCATGTCGTAGAGATTGAATGCGACGAAGTTGCTTGAACCAATCTCGGACAGCCAGTGTAGTATGGTCAGCCCTAAGTTGGACTTCCCCCTGCCGGCTAGGTCGGGAAAAGTGCACCTGAGTGTCAGTGAGATCAGGACTGGTTCGCTGTGCCCGTCCGCGTTGATGAGGAAGGAGATTGCCCCCAGGTTGTCCTCGTACGCGGCCTTGCAAACAGGACTCCAGCTGTTGACCAATGTGGCGATAGGTGCAAGTAGTGGATCCAGTGGTATCAATGCCAACGGTCGTCTGGTCAAGGCCATCACATTGCACCTGGCCCCAAGGTATACGTGCAGGTAGAGGCCAGTGAAAGACTTGTCGCACCTTCACATCACAGGAAAAGTCAACCGCAACGGTGGCATGTTCAATGAAGATGTCCAGGACTTCAATGTGGCAGCAAAGAGCTTGCGCTTCAGGGCTCAGCCAAATGAAGTCTCTCTCAGTGGCCCCTTTGCAAGTAGGCTTGACCAAATGTCCCCAGTGGAAGGAGGCGAAGCGCTGAGCCGAAATCCATCCAAATTGACGCCAAATTTCAAAGGAGTCAAGTTCATCTTCAGAAAAGTTGAAGTCACCGCAAATGGTGCGGATGCCAAATCCACCGATGACAAAGTGGCTTGTGACAGTGGAAAGCAGGTTCTTTGTGAGCTGCTTGGCCTTCGGCCATGTAGGGCCTCGGCAGTACCCATAGGCGTTGATCACCTGTAGCTTTGTGTTTCCAAGCAGGTGAGCAGAAGCAACGATTCTGCCGGACTCTTGTTCAGAGCATTGCCATGGCATGGAAAGCTTTTGACAGGGTACGTCAGAGGTGGTGAGAACACCAGCCCAGGTGCCTGCCCAGCTGGAACCCGTACGGCATGCGACGGGAGGGCCAGAGACACAGCGAAGAAGGCGATGGCATTGAGCGGCTTGGGATCGCAGAGCGGCCTGACATCGAGGAAGCGTAACGAAGGAGAGCTGTGTCTCGGAGAGACAATGTACTCCGGGTCCAAGCTCAATGAGGTGTGCTTCTTTGCCACGGAGGCCTGAGGGATTGGAAGTGGTAAGCCGAAGAGTGCCCAACGGCGGCCCGGGCACAGCGGCTTCTCCAATTCGGTCAAAGTGAGCGGCGCAACCGATGTGTGGAATGGCGGCCAGAAGTAGAAGAAGCTGAAAAGAAGAAGTATGTCTGCGTGTGGAGGCATATGTCAGTCGATCACCCGAGGCAACCCCACCAGTGGTGTACGACTGCGCACTAGTATGCCTGAAACTGATCATCTTAGGTCCTCTGTAGAGTATCGCGCCAATGCCACTGTGAGGCATGGAGCGATGAAAGAGGTTCAAAGCAAAAGTGATGGCCATGTAGGCACCCCAAGGAACAAAGCCCGACGCCACTGTCCAAGGTAGGCGAAGGAAAAGCAAGAAAAGTGGCCACATAGAGCACTGCAAAACTCCACACCCAAGAGCCAGCAGAAGGACCAAATAGGGCCACACCGTAGAGGTCAGCAAGAAGTCCGGCACCTGGCCATGTGCGCCAGGCCCGGGTGGCCATAGTCACTCATGACGAGTTCGTTTGGCAAGCATGGCCTCCAACTGATTGAAGCGGGCATCAAAGGCTTCATTGACTGAAGAGGCAACCGAGGACGTAAGTGTCGTGCCAAGGTGCTCGGTTGTCTTTTGAAGCCCGGTGATTTGCGAGCCCATGTTCTCCATCCCCTTGTGGACATCGTTGAACCAGGATCTGAATTGCTGGCCTTGTGCGGTGAGCTCGGATACCCCAGCTTCAAGTTTCCGAAATCGCATGTCGGCTTCCTGCTGGAATGCAAGGAGAGTTGTATCACTAGCCATGGTGGCATCTTGGGCGTGTTCTTCGAGGTGTGCTTGCACAGTATCCTTCAATGAGGCCTGAAGCCGAGTCTCCATCTCTTGCAGATGTTTGGTGCTGGAGGCGCCCGGGGTGACATGTGAGGACGAAGGAGCAGACCATCTCTTCCATGGATCATTGGAAGCCTGGAGCCAGGGATCTGCAGGAGACTGTTTCGCAGGCGCAAGCTTGCGAGGATGGCACAATGAGATGACCGATGGAGGCGCTGCCGTGGAAGTAGTGCGATCTCGGACTTCACTGATGAGCACATCTCCTCCAAATCCAGGCATGATCGGCTTTGGTGGTGGCTTGTCAGCACCAACCTCCCATGCTGAGCCCGAAGCTGATCCCTTAGTAGGTTGCATAGGTTTGGCAGTCCATCCCCAATCCTTGAAGAGTTTAAGGAGTGTGTTTCTCTGTACTCCATGGGGTATGGGGTGAAGCCGGAACACTTTGGAGACTCGTACATCGACGAAAGGAATGTCTGGTCGAAGCTCTTTGGATGCCGCGGCAGCGTGTGCCGCTTGAACTCGAATTCCATATCTGTCTTTGACCCTGACCAGTGCTTGAGCTCCATCAAAGGACTTGAGTGCACGAATGGCAGCAATCCTGTCAGACTTGGGAAGCCATACCACTGCAAACTTTGGATCCGTGCCGGAGAGATCTGCTTTGCGAGGCTCAATGTAGACCCCGGCTATCGAAGATTCAAGGACCTGATTTGCAGTAAGAGCTGCCACTCTGAGATAGAGCTGGTAGATGCATGCATCCGTAGGATTCGCAATCTTTCCGGACTCGGAAAGGAATTTTCTGGCCCAAACTTCTTGGATGGCACCGTCAATCTCCTCATCGAGAGGCGGATGGAACTTTGGGCAGTCTGTGCCGCACTTGCGACCGCGACAAAGTTGAAGAGCTGGCAGTAGCTCAGTGAGATGTCGCACTGGATGCTTAATGAAGAGATCCCAAGCTGATTCAAGCTCATCTCTATAGATGACCACCTTGAAAACAGATGTGTCCAACACTGCCAGCTTGGTGTCTGAAGCTCCATAGTGCCGATGAATGTCGATGTCTCCCAGGCAAACCATAGTGCTTTGATCAGCATAGGCTCTTTATGCACACCATAAACGGCAGGGGATCTCATAGAGATGACCTTGGCTGAGGCCAAAGCTTCGGAAGGTAGTGGTGGAAGCACGAGAAGTGCCAATGCATCGGTGCTGATGCTCTTAGGGTCCGCAATGAAAGCCCGAGCGTCTGCCTGAGTGCAGATGGCAATGCCCCGTCCATTGGAGCGTACTTCATTGAATTGAATCTGCGGGATGTCGTCACCATCCTCATCCTTGAAATGTGATTTGTCAAGTTGGAGCATAGTGACATCAAGTTGCTCAGCAGAGATGCGAGGTGCTACCGTCCGGCTCTTCTTGTCCTTGGCCCTCGGAACATGAGCTCCATGCTTGGATTTCGCACGGGCCGCAATTTGTGCTTCCAACTCCTCATGAGTAACAAGGCGGATGGAGGTGCCTGGCTGTGATGCCTTGTCTTTGAGGGCTGCCCAGGGATTGCGACTGTTCAAGGCTTGTTGGATGGCAGTCATGCCGACTTTGTTTGCCACAAGCTGAGCACGTTCTGATGCCGCCTGAGGGAAAACTCCATGCTTGACCAGGAACTCAGCCAACTGCTGAAGGGCAGAGGCATCTGCAGGTCCCTTGGCCCGAAAGGTTTCAGAGCCCGAGTGACGAAGCAGCCAAAGGTGCAGGGCCTTGACCGCATTGGGCATGAGCAACCCTGGAAGTCCAAGAGCGGCAGCCATATGCAGAAGTGCAAGTGTGCCACAAGAAAATGAGTCCCGTTGTACGTACAGCGTGGAGTACTGAAAAGAGTCAACCCGACCACCTAAAAGTCCAGTGATACGGGTAGCCAAAATCAAGGCTAAGGTTCGAAGTCCATCGGAGAGAGGGTCAAGGTAAGTCCAATGCAGATCATGCCCATGTCGGCGCCCCCATAGAAGAGCCCAATGCCCCTCTGCAGCAAAGATGCAGAAGCATTCCTGGATGCCAGATGCCATACCAGGTGCAAGTCCAAGGCTATGTGGAGCCTGGGAAACGTCAAGGAGTTGCGCAGCAACTTCAGGTGAGAGAAGCAACGGTTCCATCCATTGAGGTGCTGGGTGAGAGACTGCATGACTTGCCAAATGAGGCGGGCGCCAAGTCCAGGCACCGCAGCAGCTGCGACAGGAAATCCAGGACCGTTGGCGGAGCCCAGTGAAGGGGGCGCAGCAAAGGAATGAAGTCCATCGTGGCCACATGCCTCGAGTGTGGTGGTAGTCCTCAAAGTAGGGAACGAGTGTGGCCCCAGTGGGCGAAGTCGAAGGGACTGCCAGATTCTTGCATCACGTGAAAAGAGACGTCCCGTGCTGTCAACAAAGAGGTATGTGGTCTCGAATGGCTTGGATTCCAATGCTTGAAAAAGAAATTGGCCTGCACGTTGCAGCTCAACCCAATGCTCTTGGCCGTGCTGGAGGGAGATGACGATCATCTCGTCATGGCAAACTTTGGAGTAAGGACCTTCAACTCGCAGGCGATAGCATCTCCCATTAGGAATCGCAGGAAACCGCTCAAACATGGAAAGTTGACGGTCATCTTCAAAGAGGGCACAGCTAGCTTCTGGGTGTAGTTGAAGCTTCTCTGCACGCAGAAGATCAGCTGCAAGATTAGTCCCAGCTGCAAACAGGGTCAATTCAGCTCCATCCTCAGCCACAATGCAAAGGCTTGTGAGTGGTACGTCGAGATGATGGGCTCCATAGAACTGTCGAATGAGCTCACGCTTGAAACTGTCAAGGACCTGCGCTGGGTCAATCGCGAAAATGTCTGGAATGGCTCTGCTGACCGATCTGACAAGCATGGCATAGGCCCACACAGCCTGCATTGGCGA
>CAXAMN010023406.1:569066-603127 GCA_963970005.1 Durusdinium trenchii
GCTCCTGTCGTAGGGAAGCGTGGATCTGTAGCCCAACCATGAAAAGGTCCTGCAAGCCAGATAGGTGGGGCAAGAATGCCCCACCAGCGTGCCCGGCGCATCGGCCACTGCAGCTTTAGGTCAAGCATCAAATCAATCTTCTCCCAACCCATGGCCCCGCAGACTAATTCTAGTGCCTCCTGAACTGCAACTGTAGTGCAGGCCATAGGAACGCACTCCACAATGAGCGACTGCAACTGAAGATACCATGTGGCCTTCAGTCCTCCAAGCAATGTGTCAAATCGAACATCTTGCTCACCCAGTTGACGACCCTGCATGCTGTAGGGCTGACACGGGAATCCGAAGAAGCCTGTCGTAGGAAGGCCATTGAGCACTTCATGAGCCGATCTGATCGCTGCCAAGGAGCCGATGTCATCATGGATGATGAAGCCGTGTTCATTGTGCTTCAAATGCTCCACGGCATAGTTGCAGCTTTCAATGCAAACCCTAATCCGTGCTCCCATGAAGAGAGCACCCAATCCCATAGCTCCGCTGCCAGCAGCGAGCTCAATGATGTTCTCGCCAAATGTCCTAGGCATAGTGGAGCATGGATAGGCCTGACTCGAAGCGGTGGCCGACAAAATGAGGGGGTCCATGCAAGACACCTTCCAATCATAGAGAGTCACCTTAGTGCAACCGGTGGGGATAAGACCGCAATCCGCCACCAAAGCTTCCATCTCCCAAGGAAGCAGCAGAGTGACCCAAAAAGCCCCATCGCCGGTCAGCGTGGATCGAAAAGAGGCCACGCCGGACCAGCTATCATCAACGGCCGCCGGAGGCGTACCGAAGACGGCTTTCTCCATGGAACCCTCACCCAATCGCTTTGCCGACTACGCTTCACCACTGTAAGGGGATTGGGCCCGAAGCTATTAGTGTCACCATTAGAATTGGTTACCATTGGTCATTAGTGCTACTGCTACCATTAGTGTTACCCATCCATTGGAAGGTCTGGGTTCTAACAACAGCACGTCCCGGAGAGGAACATCCTCCCGCAGGATCGCAAAAAAAAAGAAGAACTCAAGAATGTTTAAAGTAAGATGTTTACATCTTCATCCAAAAGTCATCCCATTCATCGTGACACCGGTGACCGGTGTTTGACCGGTTCACCGGTCAACCGGTGACCGTCGCCAGGTCCACCCGGTCGCGGCCCAGAGGTCCGAACAGACCCCGACGATCACCAGGTCTACAGTAGCTCCGGTGGAAGGGATGGCGGAGTGCTTTTGAAGGAGCTTGTTCTTTTTCCTATGTGTTTAAACAGGGCATGTTTTGGAGGGTCTGAGGTATTTTCAGGGCCAGGTTTCTAATCAGGCAGCATTTCACTCTTTGTGATGGCATTCGATGTGTTAAGATACCGGAGAGCAGCGCATGTAGAAAACCGGCGAGTGTTGTTTTTCTTTGGTGTCAGCGTAGAAGTACAAGTTGTTCATAAACCCAATGAGCAAAATATGACATTGTACGACTGTATGACATGGTCAGGCGTGGTCAGACGTGCCTTATAACCGTGCTTTAACTCCTTGGGTTGTTCACCCAGTCACAGTCCCCAAAAAAGTCATCACAAGCTTGTTGCTCTAACCACATGGGTACAGCACCACCTCGGAATCCACAGAAAGATTGCTTGTGGGATACATTCAATGCATGCTTCTCTGGGGCGAATCGTTTGAAAACAGCTGGTGTCTCTTGAAATCGCTGGACCCTGTCATACGTGGGTTTCCTTTTGCCAATACACACCCAATGACCACGCCGACGGTTCATTCCCTCCGCGGCGTTAACTCGCCGAGCCAGACGAGGCTTTGATGAGCTGGTCCGGAAGTACAAAGGTGCTTTTTCCCTAGCTCAGATCGAGGAGTATTGGTTGGAGGAGACAGACCTTGCTGTGGAGTGTGCTGTCGGGGTTGATATTGAAAATATTGTTAATGATGGTAACAAGGTCATCCTCAACGATCTGAGTCAAATAAGCCAGGTTTTGCAACCATTTTGCGTCCCAAGTCATTAAAACATGTGTGTATGATTATGTATGTGGGCGTGTGTGTTCAACGGCGTGTTTTTTGGACCCATACTGGTTGTGTGTGTGTGTCAAACCCTGTCCCGAAGGGCTGTTCACCTCGGAATCGTTTTTTTCAAGCAGGGGCACACGGCATCCATGACCTACCGTGTGCAACGAAGCTGCGGTCATGGATGGGAAGGGAAGGCTGATCACCTTCCTGTACCTGCTTTCAACATACTGACTCCACTGGTTCCCCTTGCTGCAGTTTTTTTGATTTCATGGTTGTTCTCATGCTACCTTCCCCATAAACAGGTTTCCACCGCTCGTGAGCTGCCGCTGAGTCAATGCAGATGCGCATCAACACTTGTTCAACAATACTTTTCTGCGGACCCATGCACCTTTCCGTTCCTTCACCTTCCTTCTCAACTTGGGAACTGAGTTAACTGAAAACCAATGTCAGAGTGTGAACCGCTCAGCCGTCCCACTTGGGTGCTGGGTGTGATTCCCGTCACTGGGGCGCTGAAGTCATGCTGGAAATCGTGTAACAGACTTTTCGGATCTTTCATTCCTTGGATTTTCTTAACTGACTCCTTTTCACCACTGGATTAACTGCTCCAATAGCCGCCGGGCTTGTACGGAGAATGAACCCAAACGCGGTTTCTACCCCAAACACCCCAACCCCTCCCACCCACTAATTAGGGTAACAGAGGGAAATGGTACTCGGCACACTTGTGTGTCGGTGCCTTTCCCTCTGCTGTCCCTTTTCTAGTCTTCTCTACCCGGGCGGTCTAAGACTAAAGTCCCGCTCCCTAACTATTGCATTTAATTCACTTCCGCTAAGTAATCAGTAATTCTAGAGTGCTAAGTATTCATACACACACACGGACACACACATGTACATACACCTCCCTGCCCCCCCCGCTTTCCTTCTTGTGCTTTCTCTCAGGCTTTTTAGGTTGCTCTTGAGGCTCGTTTCCCTACCCCAGTCAAGGGCTAAGTATTCACTTTTTTCTACTCCTACCTTTCTCTCTTGCCCTCTTAGCGCTGCTCTTTCTGTGTTTCTTTCTTTTGTTTCTAAGGCTTTTTAGGTACCTATTCAGGTCGTTCGCACGTGCGCCCATACTGACTCCACTGGTTCCCCTTGCTGCTGTTTTTTTGATTTCATGGTTGTTCTCATGCTACCTTCCCCATAAACAGGTTTCCACCGCTCGTGAGCTGCCGCTGAGTCACTGCAGATGCGCATCAACACGTGTTCAACAATACTTTTCCGCGGACCCATGCACCTTTCCGTTCCTTCACCTTCCTTCTCGACTTGGGAACTGAGTTAACTGAAAACCAATGTCAGAGTGTGTTCGACTGCAATGTCAGAGTGTGTTCCCAAGGAAGAACTCTATTATATACTTCCCTGGAATCAGTTGATTGGACCCACTTGATTGCCAGGAGTGCCAGTTGTACTGACACCGACCTCACCAACCTTTGCTTGCTTTCGAGGAGAAAAACTGGTGTCACCTGTCGCTGAGTGTCCTGCAGTGGGAGATGCCCTTGGAGCCTGTTTTCATCCGGAAAAGGATGCATGAACAAAATGACGTCGACGGGTGTTCTGCTCAAAAAACAAGAAATGAGCATGAACAATCATGTGTTGCTTCAACAGCTGCGGAGAAGACACTTTAATAGCAGAGCAACAAGAACGGTATATATGAGTGTCCATTGTCCGGTTGGGTGTCTCAGATTCGTCGATCGTGAACATCTTCAAAGGACCGCCCGCCCTGGCCTGTTGATAACTCTCTTCGGGTTGGGTGGAGATACACGTTTGGATCGATCAGAGACGCGAGACCCGACGTGTTCCGTGTTCGTCACCGAAGGTGTTCCGTGTTCGTGTCGACGGAGTTCCAGAGTTCCAGAGTCGCACACAAGACATCCAACCGATGGGACCAAGAAGTGACTGCGGGACTGCACGCGGGCGCACGCCTGCGCAGGTGCTTCTCCTAGTCCTCTCTGCAGATGCTTGGGACTTGGGAGAACCAGGAGATCCAATGGTGGACCGCACGGGAGACCAAAGTCTGCACAAGCCTTATCCCATCCTTTTCAAATGTCAACTTGGGTCGACCACCTTGGAAGCTGCTCCACCAATTCCGGAAGCTGTAGACACCCTGGCCCTGGCTGGGTGGTCTATCTATTTCCTTCGTCCCAAGGGGTCGGAACGTCGACCCAGGTGGTTCAACACCCCAACAACTGGGATAGGAAGAGTGTGTAACAAGCCTACACCCCATCACACGACTAAAACAAGCCTAATGCTACAGTAACAGGTCATGGATTGTTGGGTCATCTTTGTATATGATCCATCCATATCCATCCAACGAGCGAATGCGTTCTTTCTTTGAAGTGGGGCAGAGCAACCCAGGGCTAAGCCACGGGGGTCTCTATTCTGACCAGCGAATGGCGAGAAATCCTTTTGGAACGCACCTTCAGTGGTGGACCCATCTCGAAAGGGTGGCTTGTCGGTGGTGTTTTCTAGGTCCTTCAGTTCGTACAGCAAGACGGAGGAATGCCTTTGGTGGAATCATTTTTTGGTAGACGTGACATCATGGAGGTCATGTTTCTTTTCTCTACGCGATCGATCCACCTCCGGGCAAGGTGCTTGAGAATATTTGGCATGCAAACGATTTTCTGAGTTTTTGAGAAGTTTTGTCACCCATTGTGTGACATGGCAGTGTCTCGAAAATATGGTGTTCCTGAGCTTTAGTTACTTTCCGCTGTACTGGGGCAAGCCATGGCTTGTGCACTCAGACAAACTGGTGCCCATGCAGTGTCGAAGTATACCAGGATACCAGCTGCAAGTCGTTATACCACTGATCACGATCAAAGTGAAGGCACTTGCGATTTCCCAACAGATCAATCACCCAGAAGGACGGGGACGATGCCTGCGATAGATACACCTCCCATTTCACACCTGGTCGCTATCTCTGGAGACGAAAGCACTTGCCCTTTGGGGCCATCGGAAGTCTGCAGTACTCATGTGAGAGTTGAGCAACAAGTCTGTCACTACGTGTTGAGGATGTCCAATGCAACCATTCCCAACACACCACAACCAGACAATAGTGTGACCTGTAATTGTATATGAACTAGCCTGTATTATCCCTACCTGCGACCCCCCAAACCTCCAAAATTACTTGCCAAAGGTTTGTCAAAGGACAAGATTCTTCGTCACTATGTTCAAGAAACCATATACAATATAACCAGACAAAGACGTGCCGGAGCTACTAGACAATATATAACCAACCGCCACCCCTCTTATCTCCTTTGACATCTATAGTTATTGAAAGTTCACCCCAAAACATCCGCTATGATGGCACTTGCCCCGAAACGAAGAGATCAACGACCCATCGCGCTTCGGATGCCCCATGGCGGATGAAGCGCCTGCGCTTTGCCGATGGCAGCGACTCCCAGGAGTGGGCACTGCGGAGACGCAGCACAGGATGCTGTAGAATGTAGAATCACATCATAAACCCATCCTTTTAGGGTGATTTTATGGAATTTTGTTCATCGAGAGTCTACATTAAGAATATCCTTTGTTGGGCTTCCAGCACCTTGGTCACCCACAATCTTTTAGACCCCATACTACTCAATCAAACCGAGAGGAAAGCCCTACTAGGGAAGCTAAACGTTCTAGCACGTTATCATGTGTTCGTTCTTGAGATGTTGACCTGTGTTTTGGCCCATTTCAGTGACTTGTTCCAGCTACTTTACTTACAGAACTCCAAATGGTTCCAAGACGCGAGGAAGCGACTGAAACGACTATAGGTTGTAGTATGTTGTAGTCATTTACAAGGGTGAAGATCATCATTATGGCTCCACTCAGCTCCATTTTTCAAGCTGAGGTCCTAATCAATCATGGGATCCAACTGCTCAGTGAAACCGCCACCGACACCGCCTCCCTCCCCAGGAGAAGCGCTCCAAGGGAGGCCGTGGACTGGGCACGGTGCTTTGCTACAACGGCCGGCGGCAGACGGGACGCGTGCGCTGTGACGATGGTGCCTTAGAACTGAGCGCGGGACGCCGGCGGCGCAAGTGGCGAAGGGGGCAGCGTCGCTGGGTTCGCTGGCGCAGGAGACAAGCTTTGGACAAGGGTTTTGCACACATGAAGCTCACCCACCGCGGTCGTTCGCAGCTCCCAAGGACCCCGGGAGCTCGGGGTCGTCCACCAGGTACGAGAAAAACCGGTCGGTAGATGCTGTTGCCATGACCCACAGCCATATTAGGAGACCCCATAAGGCCCAATTGGTTTGATAGTTAATGTTCCTTCTTCGAAGAGGTCAAACCAAGAGGTCTGGAGAGCAAAATCCCCATGGTGAATCTATTCTAAAAGGTTCAAGAGGTGGAAACTGCGCTGGGCGGAATGACATGGAAGCTGGCAAGGAACAGTGTTTGTTTGTGACAGCGGTGCTCTTGAAACAGTATTTACATGTGTTTACCCAACGAAGAACAACCGAGAAGATTTGTTTGGCTTGATGGTGGGCTTTGACACTGAACGATTTCTTATCATGTGGTGATTTCTAGGAAGCTTTTGTTGCTTTCCACGTTGCAGTTTCAGTGTACTACTGTTGTGTACTTTGTGTTTCTACCGTTACTGTACTATATCTGGTTTAATTAAGTTTCCAGGACACTAGTTTAATGGATTTTGACAAGTTGGTTTGCCGTGAACAATAAGCATGTTTGATAGATGATCCCAATTTGTAGCCTGTGGTTCTATAAACAATAGGTTTCTGGCTTGTAGAGGTCAATTGAGTCATCCCTCCAGCAAAAAGTGCATGAACACGTGTCAACACCATATCAACAGAACCTGTTTTTATAGCTATGTTCTGATGTGTGCTTCAAGAGTATGCAGACAACTCAGAGAACCCTTCATTATCCCTTTAACAAAACGCCGCTGAAGAGCGCTGATAACCAGTGTGCAAACCTCCACACTTAATACCTCTGGACATCTCTCGTTCCTTTCAAAACCGCAGACCCTACAGTAACCCCCCATGACACCCTCATGCCGAATTCGGCGACTTTGGATTCCCCAGTTCGGCCCATGTTTGGAGGTGAAGAGCTGCTGATCCCCAGCGGCGGTGCGGTGAACCGGAACATGGTGCCGCTGACCCCGTCGGGGCTCATGCGCCTCGTCCACATCCACCGTGGTTCGGTTCGGTCGAGTCCACAGGGTCATTGAGGTACCGCACTGAGTCGGAGGCGTGTGGCGGTGGTCCTTCTTTTTTTACGAAGCACGAGGTCATTTCCGACTGGAGCTGATGTTTTTGAGAGCGAACGCTGGTGTGAGAGCCGAAGCTGTGGTTGGTGGGACAGATGGGATGATTTTTTGCTCTTCATGACGAAAGATGGCAGCATTTGTAAAGCGCCCTTAGAAACTTATAGGTTGAAGTGTTAGTGTTTTTTATTTTCATCATATTCTATATAGATGTTCTTACATTGTTCCGTAGAATCTGCCCCCGCCACCTAAATTCATCACTCATCAATACTCATCACATCACATGGTCTTGTCGTGCAAAAGATGCACAGCGGACCATGGGACCAAGGGAGACCTCGTCAGATGGTGAGACAACGTGGATGTTTGAGACAACGTGGCAGACCTTGCCTGCTGACAGCATGGTCGGGGTTGAACTATTTGTGAGAAGGTGTTTGGAGTGGGATTGAGGGTACACCGTGACACATATGAGCAGATAGTTGGAGGCCCATGTAGGGATCAATCATCCAATGTTCATGTTCTTTTTGTGGCCAATGGACTGCTTCACTACCTACTATACCAGGCATTCCCATCCATCTCGCCTCAGACGCCCCAGCAGATCCATCGGCCAGTGAGGCATGGCACTCGAGTGCAGCTGCTGCCCGATGGCCACGAGAAGAAGGCGGTCTCCGTGCGCCCCGCCGAAGCAAAGCAACAGGGGCTCACCGTGGGGGTCGACAACCAGGTGAACTACCGAGGCGTGAGACGGCGTCGTATTTCATGTCGAGCGCACGTGGGGGTTTGTTGCGGTAGGGCGTCCGGTTGGAAGCAGTGGGGCGGTGGAGACAGCTTATTCTTGGTGGGGGAAGGGGAGGCGTTTGGAGTGTGTGTTTCAGTGTTGCAAAGGGTGGCCAGGCGACTAGGAGGCTCAGCGTTTGCGTTGTCTTTGTGCTCTATGCTTGCTCTTTCATTTATATCTGTTCCTTTTTCTTTCTCACGTGGCCAAACATTCACACCAAGCATCACACAAAGCCATCGCTGCCGCTCGACTTCCTGCCTCGCGTTCAGGCCTCGTTCGGGCCGTCGTTGGAAGGCGAAGATCGCAGTGAGCTCTGTGCGGCGGACGTCCTGGACATCGGCTTTCTCATCGGTGCCGCGGGCGAGGGAGACCCCCCCCAAACCGTGTGTGATGTTCAAGAGGGAGACCCCCTCACTCCTCACCCAATGGGTAGTCAGACTTCTCTATTTCCTTGCTTCCAAGGGGTTCGTTGCCTGGGAGGTCTCCCTATTTTCAGACACACACACATATAGGGGTGGAGACTCAGATTGGAGTAATTTTGGTTGGACAATGGCAGGGAAGAGGACATGAGGGGTCATTCATGGTCATTCCAATAAGCTTCCTAGAATACGATCAAAACAATGACAACATGTTGTTTTCATAACAACAGAATGAATATGATATAGAATTTGTGGTGAGTGCACCAGGTGATGAGCGTTACTAGGAGGAGTTGTCATTCAGGACCATTCGCAGGTCGGGAATCGCACCCCGTCTTTACACCACCTTTTCTGTTGAAAACCATGGTGTTCAATTGAGCAGCTTCAAACACCTGGATTATACAAAAAAAGTAATAGGGGTTTTCGAAGCTGTTCAATTGTTGGGGGTGGAATGAACCTATCAAAGCATTTCTACACTCTTCTCAGCTAGGCGAGTTCGCTCAGTTTGGCTCACATTTAGCTTAAGCTTAAGGCCAAGAAAAGCCATATGTTTTTTCAAACTCACCATTGTTTGGAGACTATGTGATTGAAAATCGATCTAAAGAAACTCAAAGAATATATTTCATTGTTCTAGAGTTTTTGGAGACCACAAAGCAATTCGGATCGATTCCGGCACGGTGCCCCGCACCAATTCACTCCACTCGCCAGGGATCCTCGACGGTCATTGCGGCGGCCAATGCGCTTCCCACGTGGCCAATGGCTTTCCGAAGATTCTCCACGACGTCTATGGCTTCGAGGTGAACCAAACACGAGGCCGTCGAAGTGACCGATCCCGGAAGAAGTGACCGGTGGACCCGAGGGAGGAGAGGTGGGGAGCTGAAGTGACAGGTGCCGTCCACGTCAAAACACGGCTTTGGAGCTGCAGCGACTTCGGTGCCACGCGGTCGTGGCAAGAGCACGACGTTGCCATTTGCACTTGCCATCAACACCTTCAAGTCAATGGTGTAGTCAGTGGATCAGGCATGCTTGGCCACTTGTTTCCTCCAATGGTGCCTTTTCAAAGTGGGGTTCCGTCTCCACCAGCCAATAAGTCACCTCCACTGCAGGTTTAAGATTGAGGAACAGTGGAGGGGGTGGTTTAAGTGATTATTATATGGTCACGGCATATTCATGCTCACCATCAAATACATACACTGCAGTATGTACAGTATCTCTATATGTACACAATATATACAGTGTGTTTTTTCATTGTTCATCACCTATTACTATTTCACCACATGTGACTCACTTGACAAAGATGTCACAACAACTAAGCTCCAAGCTCTTGATGAAAAGCTCGCTGGAGCTCCAAAGTTCACTAGCTAGAGTTCTGCCAAACCATGCCAAACCCCATATGGATCCACATGCCTTCTGAGAAGTTGAGCAGTGTCGACTGTTGACGGCTTGGAGGCTCCAGTCGATCATGGTGGATGTTTTAAGGGTTTCGACAGGTTTCGACCCTGGACTCGGCCCTAAGTCTCACGCTTCGACACGGACAAGGCGTGGACACTTTGAGCTGCGCCCGCGAGACCGAGCTCCTGCGCGACGTGCTGCGCAGCTCCTGTCGCGCCGCAGAGCGCGACCTGACGCTCGTCGTCGACAGCGCAGGGGATTTCAGTGGCCATTGAATGTGGAAGTATAGTAGAAAGGTGGCCCATGGGTTCTGCGAGTGGATGTGAGTCAAACTGAAGTTTAAACATTATAACTAATCCAGGTGCTGACCCATGGGAATGTCATGACAAGGCACCCTTTGATGAATCGGAATGGATTCCACCACCCGAGCCCATGCTTGAGCCGTAGAACCCAGGCAGGCATACGACTACCAACCAGTCAGTGCTTTTTGGCCACTCGTGATGGACATGAGTGTGTTGTGAGCCCAAAACCGTTTGTTGATACGCATACCCCAGCCCAAAGTTGTGGCAATTATGGAGGGAACAATTGATTCTGACGATTTGTTGGGTAATGAAAAGGATATGAGCTCATCCTTGGTCTTCTATCCCTACAGGGATCCACATATACCTTTTCAGATGGCACAACTGGACCCTCCAAGCCATAGCCCTATGCCTCCCCTGCTCACCCGATCCGACGCGATGCGACGCGACGCCCGGACAGGATGTTGACTGCTTCGAAGGGTCACTGGACCGATGGGCTCCTTGGCGGGAAGAGGAACACCGTAAACACCCTCCGTAGCTGCGAAAGCCAAAGGGGAAAGGTTGTTTTATCTGTTTTTATATGGATGGAACCCTGAAAGCTGGCGGGCATAGTAGCTGGCAGAAGGTGGGTTCTGAATTTGGCAGTGATTTGTCCTGAATGTGTATTTGGGCTTTTGAAGAGGTTTGGGGCACAGAAGGAAGGACGATTCAATGACTCGAGTGCAAGTTTTGTTGATTCGCACGAAGACCGCTCGTGATTCGCTCGTGACGCGCTCGTGGACTGCCAGCAGCACGGCTTTCGGGTCTCCAGGTCCAGGTCACCCGAGAAAAGAGGTCCTTCGGGGTGGACCATTCCATGGCCTTTTGAAGTCTTTTGAACAGACTCGGTGTTGCATCATGGGTCAGACTAATTATTGTAAGCCAATGTTCATGTTTTTTTGAAATCCGCCCTTGCCATTAAGCGCCATTAAGTTGGTATCTCAATTGTATATTATCTTCGAGTTATTTCAATATTAATATACCCAAACACTCCATCTATGTCAAATTTGCCTACATGGGGGTGGTTGGGGTCAACGGCGCGGCATTCTCCCGTCCCATGGGTCGTGGGAGATACACACGCCGTCCCCGTCGTCCCCGTTTCCACGTGCCGTTCGTTTTGTCAGGACTTCAGCCATGTTTGCCCTGCTGGCTCATGGCTTCGACGAAGAGGGTGCGCCAGTGACGGTGCCGGGCACCAAGGGCGTGGCCAAGGTCTTCTTAGCATCTCGGTGTGCACTGCCTGGCACGGTCGGAGTAGGTATAGACAGCACTTGTCTTTTTTGTATATAGTAGATGTGGTAGGGGTGTGTGTGTGTGTGTGTTTTTCTTTGTGGACCAAACACTGTCCGTAGGATTCTAAGCTTGGAGCCTCTTGCACATGTCTTGAACCAACAACTGTCAACAAACTGCAGAAGTAGATAGAGAACAGCACTGAACGTGGAAGTCCGACAAGAGATAGAACATATTAGTTATTGAAGATTCTCCACGGACTCCACAGTGAGACTATGACAAACTTAAGTTGTGATATGCCCCTTGTCTATTGTCTAATGGACACCACTTGAGATCCAGTTGAGGCAACCCTTTTTTCAATTTCTCCACACCTCAACCGCTATCAGCGCAACTGTCGTAACGGCAGAACAACAGTCAGTGCTTAGGAGACTTGACAAGTTGCTTGTCGGACATGGGTGGACACTGGGGATGATGATGATGTTTACCAAGGGTGCTCTACCAGTCTCTACTTGCTTGGATTCCTCCGACTCCTCTTTGCCTCCCACATCTCCTGCCCAGGCCTGGTGTGGTGACACTCGTGCTTTGCTGCTGCATGGGCGGAAGGTGGTGCCCTTGTCGGAGGACCATGTGCCCAAGAGGCCGGTCGAGTCGGCAAAGCAGCCGAGTCGTTTTCCGGGCGACGGCCTCAACGCTCTCCTCGGTGTTTCAGAGCAAGAGACGTTCGTCCAAAGGGCGTATACTGACCATGCAAGCACCGGAGGATCGGAACGAACGATCAAAAACACTTAAAACATAACACATTGGCCAATTAGCCTTCCTTCGGTGGTCTGTGCTACTTGCCTTGAAATCATGTGGCATGCAGCGATGAACCTGGAAGCTTGGAGGCAACTGTAGAGGGTCGTCTTGGGTGTGTGTTTTATTAGGGAGACTTCCCAACCCCGCAGGGTCTTTGGGTGTGTGTTTTTTGATTTTCCCAGAGGTCGAACTGAGGGGTCTCCCTATTGACACACACCCCATTGTGTGCTGAAGATGCAAGGAATCCACAGTTCAAGTTCTCCAATCCGTGAAGCGGCATGCCCAAACGCGTCCTTCCCTAAACCTAAAGGTTTTTTTTTCAGAATGTCCTGCAATCGACCCCCTCGATGAACCAAAGCAGGCGGTTTCCTTTGTACTACACATCGCTGGCCAACACGGCTGGCCATCTGCGGTGCCGTGGTGGTTTTCATCGCAGGAAAGACGAGTACAACCGGGTGAAGGCAGCAGGTGGCAAAGTCCTGGACTTCGACGGGAAACTGAAGGCCCCAGGACCGAGTTCGCGGGAAGGTCCTCCCCCCAGTGTCGGATGCGGAAGGTTTGGAAGGGAAGGAGACAGAAACGGATTGAAGAGATCCCCCACAGACTCCATAAGACTGGCATATGTGCTGATTAGTTGGGGTGGTTTAAGTTTGGTCAATGTAGACACAGATGGCATACGTGGAGTGTGTGGTGTTGATGAATAAGCCCACCCAGCCCAACTGGATGGTCAACATCTCCATGATGGATGGTGTTAAATTGTTTAGGTCAATGGCTCAACCGTGACGTGAGTAGCCTGACACCCCTTACATCCGCAAATCAATCTGCAGAGACGTGAGGAGAAACGTTTCAACAGCAAGAGTGCGTGAGCTCGGTCCCAAAGCAGGAACACATGTAGCAACACATGTAGCAAGATTTAAAGAAAGAAGAACACCACATGTGGGAGACGCGTAGGTATGGGGTAGGTTTCTATAGTTGTTTTGTTTGCGAAAACAACATGTATGTGTTTATATGTATAAGCCTTGTCAGACTTATCAAGTGCTTTCAGTGAACCAGCATGCATCCAACATGTTTTCAGAGAACCCGCATGTGTATGTGCTTGTTCCAGTGTCCAGACGATCAGACATTTCCGATCGCCAGGGTTGACACGGCGATCACGGCCTCAGCAGTGTAGACACCTCAGTACCAGAGACGAACCGCCCTCATAGAACACGGTGCCTGTCCAACAAGACAGGTGGGACGAAGAGACAAATACAAGGAGAAGAAGTCCTCAGGCACGCGTTGCTTCGGGTCAGGAACTGCACCAGTTTTGCAACATATCCAGGGGCCTCATAGGGTCCGGATGTGCCGGTTGCACGCCGTTCGACGAAGTCTCTGTGGACTTCGTGGCTGGATGTAGCGCTTCGATGTGTAGCCTGCAGAACATGGAACGTTGAACAAACCAGAACAAACAATCAAATAGATCAAATAGTTACAACATGTTACAACATGTTATGCATGTAATAACCGAATTCAGAGCAGCACACTGAGGGCCTCAGGGTCAGGCACCCATTCTGATGAGAATACATCGTGTTCTGAGTCTTAACATATATAGAAATAGTAGCTGAGCCACGTAACACCTCAACGCAAGCTACGTCCTGCCAACTAGCTAGGGCAGATCAATACTGGAACATGCCTTGTAGACATGGGAGAAGTGCATTTGTCTTCTGGACGTTTCCGTCAACCCTGATCACTTGAAGAGATCACCATGGGGCAGCATATATGGTTTGAAATTGAACAAAGATCTTTCGTTGATCAGCCCTGTCGTTCATGTCACCTATACATTTTGCCCGCCCTTTTGCAGGCTGCGTCGCACCGGTCGTCACGCTCTCAGGCGCCTACAAAGATCTCGTTTGGTTGGAGACCACGCGGTCCTTTGGTGACATCCGCTTGAAGGCGCCTCACAACATTGCTCCTCGCGTGCACGGGTTCGATCGGATTGGGATTGCGCCGGCTCTGTCTATGTCATCCCATGTCAATCCTCCGTTTAAAAAAGAAAAATAAACACACTCATGTCGGACGACATGACATGGCTTTAGAATTTTGACTGAGCTCCCCATGTCCACAATTGGCAGCAGACTACGTATGGTATACTTTTCTCCATGTCTCAAATATAGATATCTTGATTACTAATCAACGGGGAATTCATCGAATTGCTCATGTTTACTTTATATGAATTGGGTGTTCTCTAATTTGCCACGCACCTACAATAATGCGTTAATTTGTTTGTTGAACCAATACCCTGGGAAACAACCTTATTCTGCATGTCTATACACCAAAAGAATAGTTTCTATTGGACATGTCATTCCTCCTTTACTGGTACTTCATGGTACAATCAAATGTTGAAGTCGTGGCGATTTTCTATTTTTGAATCGTCTCCATTGGTGTTTGAATGTATGGAAGTCGTGGCGATGTCGCGTTTGGTTGGTGGACCCCCCTTCCTGGCATCGCGTTTCCATTGGGGAACGCAAGTTTTTTTTCTACTATGCAGTGACTTCCGCGGTTGAGTGTAGCATTTGTACTCAGATGTGAACTGATGTGAGGTGAAGAGCTGTACTGTTGTGGCCATCTCGTGGATCGACAGCAGTGAAGCTTGTTGACTGGAGTCACACTGGAGTCGACAACTCAGGTCATTTGTGAGCCCGACGTCTTGGTGAGGACTCTTGGACTCCGATGATCCGAGGAATTCCACCCCCACGGTCGGCTCCAACACACCGAATCTTCGTACGCTCCTATAAAACCCGGTGCGGCAGAATGCGGCAGATCTTCTTTGAACCGTTAACTCAAAACTTGCCATTCCCCCGTTCCGCCCGTGCTCCCGCCGCACACGTCCTGGTTCCGCCCTCTCTCCCGGCCTCCTCGTTCTCGCCGTTTGAGGAACCTCGCTCCCGAAGACTGGGCCTTGGTCTTGGTCTCCAGCAAGGCCATGCGGTCGCATCCGGTCGCCATCCAACGGTGACTGTATATGTGGGTCCGTCGCATCCTATCGCAAAACGATGATCCGTTGTGGTTTGTGCGAATCCATGTGTTTTGATTCAACTGAATTCGAAGGTGGTATATAGATGTCTCTAATTAAGGAGATCAAATGCTGGTTCTATCCGTCCCCATTTGTAGGTCACATATTACTATCACCACTACCAAATCATCTCAAACGAAGACCTCGCGACACGTAGTGGGACCACTCTGAAATCGCCAGTCGAAAAAAACGCGCCGTCGAGGTCACCGCCAAGATGAGCAACCAGGACATCGCGGAGGTCTGCAAGGCCGGTCGATGTGTCATGTGCGGGCGGTCTTGGTGTGGAAGAATGCTGAGAACAGCGGCGCCGTAGGAAAGCGCAGATAGGGGATGGGAAGGCCACGGAAGGCCGGAACAGAGGAGCACTCTTTCATCATTTTCCATGTGAAGAGTTTGAATCAATCTGATCGACTGCACATGCGCCAAGGAGTACTTCTCACAAGGCAAAGATGCAGTCGCTGCGAGTCTCCTGGAGCAGTTGGGTCAGGGTCACCTACGGATTTGCCGTTGATTTGTTGGAGCGTTTTTGTTGGGGTCATATCATCCTTCTGCTTCGTCAACATTCCCAGGTAGACTGCTTTGTACTTTTTTTGATCATTTGTGTTTGGTGTGAGTTGACCATTGACCCAGCTTTTGTTTGTTCGGGGTCACCCGACGTGCAAGAAAACGAGCGTCCCAAAAAAAAACCGCTCAAACTTGGCTTGCACGTGCTATGTCAGGTGCTTGCAGTTGCTCTTTGTTGGGTTTAGACTTTTGAGATGCTTCGATCGTAATCAGTGTTGGCTCAAGCTGTGGCCGGCACGTGATGTGTTGAGCTTTGAGCTTCATGAGTCTATGGATAGTCGTCTATGGCAGAATCTATTTTATGTTGATTGGAATGAGGTGAAGCGTTTGGAACAAAACATACAGTATCACTGGCTGGCAGCTCTGTCCGCTCCTTCGCAAGGACTCCGCTACCTCGTGCAAACAGTGCGTGACATTGAGGATTACTTTGGGAATGGTATTGGGGCTCACCAGTCTCATCCCCTTCCCCAGCCTGTTTGGATCGGTTGCTCTCCTTCTTCGACACAGCTCTCGATGTATGACACAGTGACAGTGGAGAGGCGGATGAATTCCATTACCTGCCCGTGGATGCTCAGGCTGAGCAGGTCTGAAGACGAAGCCCAGCCATCAAAAAAGGTGGATTCTCAAGCCCGAAGACATTGGCCGCGAGGCTTGTGCCATGGAGGTCATTCGCAGCTTGAACAATACGTGGGAGGCAAGCGGTATCGAAGTGCGCGGCCAAAGAGTATGGGCGAAGACCTACCAAATGCTGCTGGTAAGGCCTCATGATAGTTTGGTTGAGGTCGTGGAGAACTGCGTCACACTTGGAAGTCTGAAAAGGACCAGTGGCCTGTTTGATCGGATGATCAGCAGTATCCTCCAGAGTGATTCAAGACCTGGCAGGAGAGTTGAGCGATACTTACAGAATGATGGCACTCGACTTGACTGTCTCGCCGCTTCCACGGCTGCCTTCCTTGCGTGCTCATATCTCCTTGGCATAGGAGATGGACATGGTGACAACTTCATGCTCACGGAAGATGGTGAGCTTTTCCGTGTCGACTTCTCCTTTCTCTTTGGAGACAAGCCCCGTGGGTTCGATGCGCCGGTTGTTTGGTTGCCGTGGACGGTGCAAGAGGCTGAGCGGGGGCCCGAATGGACGATGTGATCGATGCAGCTCAGAGGGCTGTGAAGGCTGTGCTGTGCAGATCAATGCAGGAAATACGTGCTACTCTCAAGGCATCGGTGTTTGAGATGGCATTTGAGTGGAAGAAGAGTCCAGAAGAGTATGTTGTGAGTCTGAGCTGCGAAGATTTCAAATGCAAAACAAGCAGTCTTGGAGCCTTTGATCTCTTCAAGTCAGCAAAAGACTTGTTCCACAATGTTGGCTACGGTCGTATTGCCAGTGAGTCTGATTGTGAGGGTATCAACCTGAAGTCTCCAGCAGCTTTGGCCCTTATCAGGTCAGGGTCTGCCACAGAGGAGTGCTCGCCAGAATCTCTAGCAGAGTTTGCCAACGCTTTACTTGACCAACCTCAAGCTGAATCAGGTTTAGATTCTGATCTCTATCAGTTAGTCAATGCTTTACTTGACCAACATCAAGCTAAATCATGTCTGGATCATGCTGAATTGCATCAGTTTCTCGAAGCTTTTCTTAACCAACATTGTCTAGATGGTCCTGTCCGTGAGTTTGTCCAAACTTATCTTGGCCATCAAGCTGAATCAGGTCTTGATGATGTTTTGATGCTTCTTCTATTCTTGGCACGGCATGAAGGCTACGAGTATTTTTCAGTAGACAGACTTCGATGACCAGAAAGCCTTTCAGGACTATGACTGCTCAATCCACGCCAAAAAGTCACAGGCACTTTCGTTCACCCGCATTTTTCTTGGTGTTTGATTTCTGAATGAGAAGATTCCTTCGATCGTGTTTTTTGTCCGTCGGATGGAGCTGTTGGGTAGCTTCTCATTGGAAGTGGGAGCTCCTCTCGGGAGTACATCAAGAGCAGTCAGCTAACCACCATCTCCGGGACAAGCGATTGCTACACAACCGGGTACCTCGCAGCAATCATTGCCCAACAAACTGGGGACAGCACAAAAATCAACCAAACCACAAACCAATCTGCTTTCTTATCTTACCACATCACTGATGGAATTTGGAAGACCCTTACTTTTGAGCTTCCCTATACTACTACTTTTTGTCTAGGATGGTCTAGGTAGTATCTTGAGCTATTGACAGTGGATCCACTTGGTGATCTTGCTGGGGCGAAGCGCAGTCCCACTGCATAGAAACAGCTGCCCAGGTCAAGCGCTGACGACCGCGGCACGAAAACGCGGTGCCACAGGGAACTTGACCACGGTGGTGATGCGCTTTGGTTGGCCACCTGGGTGCAACGGAGATGACACGGGGAAAGTCGGATGGAGGGAGGGCTCCGGGGCTGCTTGCTTGGGGGAGTTGTTCGAGTTTTTGGGTGTGTGCTTGGGTGTTGGGGTGTTGGAATGTGATTCTTATAGATCTTATAGCTTGTTATGTTCTTATAGATCCACCAAGCACAGGGGCACAATAAGTCGGTGATATATGTTTGTAGATCGTGCATCCTGTCCTATACACTTTTGTTCCCAGATTTGCTGCAGAAGAGTTTTGAGGTGTCTTTGGTTTTTTCAATTAATTTCACCTTTTGGGCCCTTGACAGTTCTGATGGTCCCGAAATGTTCTGGTCCGGAGAAGCACCCGTCCAGCAACTGGTCCATGAACCACTTTGCGTGGCGACTTTCACGACTTAATTTTGCACTGAGTTGTCCCAGCAAGGAGAAGTGGATCACCTGCATAAAATTTGTTGAGGGGATGCATTTGCCCCACTCAAATCCAACAGATGGCAAAAGCTCAACCTTTTTCAATCTTTAATTAAACAAGGACATTGAGGGCAATTGAGGGAGTCAGTTGTAATTTGTATCATCCAACTGAGTTGGTCGTATTGAGCAACTCATATTGCTGCTTCACCTTGCTCCTCCCCCCCGCCTCTCTCTCCTTGTTTTCAGAGGCAGATCTCTTGGTAGTTCATGGTTCTTGTTGCAGCTAGTAACCAGGACCATGATCATGCTTCACAGAAGATCAGTCCTGCCAGTAGTTTATACGGGTTGTGTGGATCCAGACATATCCAGACTGAGCAGTAGAACATAGCAAAACCATGAATCAAGACCACATGCCAAGGCCACGACATGCCAAGACCACATGTCCCAAGGCCCGGAACCAGACCCTTTCTCCCCTTTGCGAATTCGTGGTGATCCGGCGGTGGGAGGCGGTGGTTCTGCTAAGGACACCCTTCCAGCCCGAGTTCCTGGCAAAGAGTCGGAACTCTGGAGTCCTCCAAGTCCAGTGAGCCCACGGCCTTCATGAGCCACGCCACCGTGATGTGACGACCAAAGACGGCTTATTGGGAGGGTCCACCCCCTTAGCAGGCATTGTTTGGTAGGAATTGTTTGAACTGAAAGCTATAACGGAGATATCACAAAATCATTCCGTACAAATTCTGTATATTAATTGTGGAATTGTGGATTCAACAAAAAACGTGCCTTTTTCAGTATTTGTCAGGAACCACGACGTTATGACCTTGAAGCCATGTCAGCGTTTGCAAATGGGGAGTCCCGGATGAACTCATTTAATTACTTTAACTTATACATTTGGAGAAGACCCTCATTTATACTTGAACATACTTGTATTACTTGATCTTAAATTTGGAGAAGACCTGTTGTTTTTTTCAAGATGACTCAAAATTCCAGAAGCTGCCAGCCACTCGGAAGAAATTGAGCAGCCACTGGACCTTGGGAATGGCCCCTCGAGACGAGAACAGACGTTTTTTCTCCTCTTCAACCACTCCCAGTTAGCTGTAGGACAGACCCAGACTGCCACAGGATGTCCCAGACGTGTCAGGTTTGGGTAAATGACGAGACTTCCAAGTTTTCGGTTTGGGAAAGAAATCAGGAAACGGAAGACGAGACGTGTGCTGATCGATGTTCCATTCATGTTGCAAATCCTTCTTACTCAATTCGGTGCAACCCAAAAGCGGCCACTGGGAAACCATTGGGCAGCGGCAGTGGTGCAAAAAACAGTCAAAACGAGTGCATTCCTTCTTCCGCTTTGACTCAGTGATCCTTCGAGTTGTCACTTCGGAAAGCGGGTTGCGGAAAGTGGTCTCTCTCTTGAGACACATGCCGCCAAAACGGTCGTTGTATCGTCCAGTGGACGTGAGCGAACGACGCGAACTACCTGATGTGGATGTCAGTTGAACCAGTTAGTTGTTGGGTCGAGGTTAAAGCCACCAGGATGGAGGAACATGATTCTCTGCTACTGTATAATATTTAGTTCTCTCCCATTCACTAGAAAGTGTTGTACTAGAGGGGTTCTGTTAACTTTGTCGATTGCGGCATTGGTACTCAAGCGGATTGATCGCCCTTGTTGTCCTTCATTATGACCCTGTTCTTACATCCCACAAAATCTATATGGCACTGAAATATCTTATCATTTCTACACCTACTGTATTTACCCCGACCAATGTGCTTGGCAATCGATATCCAGGCTCCACTGGTGACGTTTCGAGACAAAGAGCTCCGGGCGATCCAAAAGGCAAGCGTGGATCGCACCCAAAAAACGGCTGCGAAGCCAAAAGGGCTCGTCATGTCACGACGGAGTGCTGGGCGACGGGGACATCGAATGCATGGATCGATTGGTAGCATGGCTCAGTAGTTGGATCCGTGAAGGGTATGCTTGATCATGAAGCCCTACAGAAGGAAAAGATTGCGTTCTTTGCTGTTCATTGAGTAACCCGCTATATAGCCATTATATACCCCGTGCAAAACTCGCATGGACCTACATGGACCTACATGGAGCATGGGCCCTGAAAACCACGGGTTTGTAGAGGAATAAGGGTCGATGTGAGTTTTCAGGAGTGTATTTCATGGTGGGATATCATGTGCAATAAACATCGATACAAACATCTATGCATCTATGGAGTTGGATAGGCCATGCAACAGTCGTGTTCTGGAAGCATAGGAAAAATATACGAGCCAAACGTTGAGAGAGATTTCATGGGTTTGGCTCTTCAACAGTGTTCCAGTAGTTTTGACCCATCTCCATTTGGACGTGGGGAAAAACAAAACAGGTGATTGTTGACCAAGATCCAATGAAACATTGTGAGAGCTTGCACCGGGGTCGCACCTGCTGTTCACCTATGCTCCACTGGTTTCATATGCATTTCATTTTGGTTTAAGTTTGATCGACTGGTTTTGGCTTTGGATCAATCTGTATGAGTTCTTGTATTCGATCCGAGTTGATGCCGATGCCCCAAAGTCGGAGGGGAACCTTCCATGGAATGCGGCCGTTTGTTCGGTGGAATGCGCTGCCTGTTTCCTAGGCGATGCTTCAACAGCCGTGGGTGGCTGTCGCCGTGGGGTGCCAAGAAAGGAAATCACGGCAGGTGGATCTCCTCCAACAGTATCCATGAAGCGATGTTGCCAGTGCCTTTTCTTCCAACAGTCTCCTAGAAGAACAGCGGTTGTTTTTTTCGTCCGGGTTTTGGCATAACTGTTCTTTCCTGGTGACCCGGTCTAACATGATTGGGATGACAATGGATAACATGAAATGGTAAGAGGTCAAAACACGCGGCCGCTTCAAACCCAGAATGAGACAGGCTTCCTTCAACAGCAAGACTTTGGATCCGTGAAGGCTAATCCTATGAGCACCTTTCGGAAGATCAATGCTGACTGATGCCTTTCTTTCCCGTTACGGCTTCCAATAGAACCACTATCCGTCAGTATCCAGGTGCTACAAAGCAGTTGACATCCCGATGCCATCGAGCCAAGGGAGGGAGCTTCTTTTCATCTAAGACGTTGGTTTGAAGGCAGGAGCAATGGGCCGACACTGTTATGCCCTGATGATTGGGCAAGCCACTACCAACGAGCACAAGGAGATGAAGATTGCTGCTTTAGGAATACCACGAGCAGGCATCATAACGTTGCAAGCTTTAAGCTTGGTGCATTGATGGGAGGGCAATGGAGCGACTTGACCTCCAATATACGCAGATGCAAAGCAAACATGGTCAAACAATACCGCAACCATCTCAAGGTCGACGCTGCGCTTTCTCCAGATTGGCCTGTCGGAATGGCTCCAGTGGTTTCTGCTACACAGAAAGCGGTTGGGCATCCTCGCGGCGCCTTTCGCCAAGCAGGGGTCCGCTGAGGTCTTTCACCTCTCAGATAACATCAAGCATGCCAAATCCATTTGGAAGTTCATCGAAACAGCTAGGACATACTCATTTCTGTTTGGTGACCTGGTATAGCATAGACTGCCAATTGCACTGCGTGGAGTCACAGGAATTCTAGCAGGGAACAAGTCATCAGTGACATGTCCTCCAAGGTTTGCACAACATATATTATGGTAGGCACCATTGCTCAACACGAGTGAACCACAGTTTGCTCGAGCCGAGGTGTTTTCGGTGCTGGCCCTGCGGCAGGGCGTCCCAGCACGATTGATTTACCCGAGTGCGCTACATGTTCCACAAAAGATCTGAGCGATTGTGAGCGCTTTAATGCATCAAAGCCCCTTTCCCGTGAAGAACCTGTTGGACCTCCCGAGTAAGTGGAACTTTTATCACAAAAAACATCGTTTCACTGCCAGTTGAGGGAGCAGGAAACTTCAAGACTTCAAGTGTCCTGTCCTTAGGATATTTCCTGTTGTTGAGTACCAGCGGCTTGGTGCAGGTGTCGTAGTTCAGATAGCGGCACCGTTTTGACCTCATCAACTTGGTCATTATTGGGATGCTTTCGAAGCCCTAAGTGTTAGAGCGTTCAACATCGGTGGCAATCAGCCAGAGGTTGCCTTTCATGAGGACAAATTGGAGATACAATGGCTGACTCGAGGTGGCATTTTGTACCCGTTGACACAGTGCGAACGTCCGAAAGGCAAATGTGCAGGGGAGGAGCGTGAAGGAAAGATTGAGACAGAGACTTTCAATGTGAAAAGGGCCCCCAGAATGAATTTACAAAAAGCCAGCAAAGGCAAATCCAATTTTGTGAAACACTTTTGCCCCATGGTGCAGGTGGCTGCAGTTGTCTCCCGCCGGCGCGCTTTCATGGCTGTGGGATTTGGTGCCCTGGCTTGGAGAACCACTCGCCCTCCTTCAGACTGAAATGGATGTGGTTCAAACCTATACAATCTATTTTTATTTATATCATATATAATAAATACCAACAGTTTAGTGCAAGTATCCTTGTCCAATGGGTTTGGACGGCACCCAAGTCTTGTGCAATGGCCAAATGTTTGAAGAGACTCTTTCTGATAGGGGAAACTCCTGTTTCAAGTTGTTCCAAGGATCTCTATTTCATTGTTCTTGACCATAAAGGCATCAATGTGAGAGAGGCATCTTTGATCCGGTGAAACTCAGACGATCATGTGTTTGTACAAGGCCACATGGTGTTGGTGGCTGTGGTGGTTTGGAGGACCTAAACCTAGGAAACCAGCTGGTGGGGCAATTTGGGTACAATTTTTGGCACCTCTGAAACAAAGGTGTTTTTCTCTGAAAACAACTGTGGATCCCCGCACAACCTTTTGGAAGTCAACACAACACCAATCCAAAGTCACAGTGGATGTTTCTTAAGGGTTGGGGATGAATTTCTACCTAGTCAGTGGATAAGCTTTTAGCTTTTGGAGGATTGGTTTCCCCACTGAAAACGAAGAGGTGGAAAAATGGCTAACTGGTTTCGAAGTGTGTTCGCAGGGGTAGCTGAACCCCACTGAACTGTTCAGTCGCAAGTGTGCCAATCTGTTTGGACCTGGACTCTGTGGTTAGGCAAATTGGAACCCACGAGGATCCACGAACGAGAGACGTATTCACTTCCTTGATCAAAGAAAAGTGAATCCGCTCCCAACATATCTCCCAACCCGTTTCTTTATTTGTTTTGGAAGTTGTGTTATCGATGAGTACGGAGATCCGAGATCGTAGGCGGTCCCTCATTGTTCGATCCTCATCACGTTTGCATTCTCTCCTTTAGCAACCACCATGTCTACGGTCCCCCAAGGCTCCAGGTATTTAAACCCTCCAAACCCAACCTAAACACCTTCTCAGAAGGTACGACTGGAGCCCACTTGATATACATTCATGTGTTTGCTTCGGGTACACCCGTCTGGTCGTCTCACTCGAGGCCCATTTGTTGCCACCCTTACGGCGCCGCATCTTGGAAAAGATGCTGCTCTTGGTGCTTTGTGTCGAGGACCCGAGCCGCTCCGTCGATGCTCGTGGATGCTCGTGGATGCTCGTGGATGCTCCGGGAGACGTGTCGACCGGTGAAGTTTCGTCGGCCTTTTCGGTAGGGGGAACACGCTGTAAACCTTTTGATCCTCAAGTGATGAAGGATAGACCTGGAGGAATCCAACTCTTGGAAATCGCCAAAAGTGACAGTCACGAAGTAGTTGGGACCTTATTGATATCTACTGACTTTTGTGTGGGGCAGTGATGGCAGCAGCCCCCGACTGCTGTGAAAACCTGGGCTTTCATGCGTTGTTGCCCCGGCAAAGGGTGTGTTTGCTCAGCGACTCCTCTTCAGTGGCACATCATGGGAAGAAGCCTTTTCCATGGGACTGACATATTTACCTGCATTGGGGTGGTTTGGAGGGTCAATATCAGCATATATTCCATGCATGGATGGCCTGGGAGTTAATCTTTGTGAAGCTGTTGGACACATTGAATGAACGAGCAGAGATCAGAGCCGGTGGCTTTGGTAGGTCGTTAGCCGTTAGCGGATAAGTAAGGCCTTAAGGATCCATAAGGTGTTTTTTCATTTGAATGTCCATGCATACATGTCCTTTCGAGCCCTTACTCGCCCGCCAAACCCGTGCAAAGGATGCCAGCGTTTCCATTCCGAAAGAACAGGGAAAGCTGTGGACAGACAATTGATAGGGATGCTGCCAGGGTAATTGGTTTCGGAGGTTCCCCTCCTTTCTTCACTTACCAAAAGCCCTCCAATAAAAAGCACACTGCATGGAACAAACACACAGACCATCCAAAGCCACACATACCAGGACCCCCCAAGGGCTACAAATAGACACCCCAAATGGGGGGTCCTGGTATTGCAATGCCGGAATCCTGAAGATCATGTGTTGCCAGACCCTGGGTCGTCTCAGCCGCTGGCTGATGCTCCTGGGTCTCGTGCGGGGCCTAAGCCTACGCCCAGGGGCTGCGGTGCTGACATGTCTAAAATAACGAAGGGAGGAATGGCTTATGGACTTATTTCCCTAAACCCTAAACCCGAATCAATACATATATATAGAGGCCATTTGTAATGTGATGCAATGTGTTTCTACCGCGTCGGAGTTGCCATGAAAGAAACCAAGGCGGCACAAACTCGACCCAAAGATCGCCCGGAAAGCACCGCCCCACACATCTCAACTATAGAACTTGTGGAACCGGAGGTCACACAGGGTTTGCTTGGGGGCTGGCGCCCCAATGGACGGGATCACACCTCTCCTTCAATGGACGAGGTGGACAGCCATGTCGATACACTGTGACGCATGCAAAAGCACTGTCGATCCACGGTTCTCCATGCCATTTCTTCAGATCCCATAAGCGACCCAATGGACTGCGAAGTAGTGTCGACTTGGTTTGAGAGACTTGGATGAGAACCCCCAAACGAAGTCTGGTAAATGCCAAATGAATTATATAGCTATTAATGGTTGGGAATGACATGGAATGACCGTGCCTGAACTTGTCCAACTGTTAAATGTGACATGGACATGTTTGTTGTGAAGAAGTAAATAATAGTAAATAGCATCTATACATATCTATAATATAGATCTAGAGGAGCTGAGAAACCTGTAGATAACTCAACGACAAGTTTCACAAACCAGTAAATATGTTCACCAAACATGTGTGACAACATCACCGTTACATCAGCTTGGCCAGTTAAATACATGGACGGTTTGCTCACCTTCTTGTCTGAAGACAGAAACCAGACCACAACCGAGTGGCTTGCAGTGAACTTCTATGGGCGAGAGGAGCCAGTTTTCTTCAGGGCGAACAAAACCCTGTACGAGCTCCTTTGCCCCAGCCTGTGTGATTTCAACCCGATATGCAGCCATGTTTTGACCTCACCTTGATCAGCCCCGCCCAAATAGGTCAGGTGCCTCAAACCATTGAACTCCTCCCCCAAAAGGACGCGGAAGAGGAAAATGGTCATCCTGATCCTGGGCCATGCAATTTTCCCTATGCTTCTTTCAGGGAGTGTAATACCAAAAAGAGGACTTGTTGGATATTGGCGACCGGATCCGTAGCTGTCCACAGGTCGCCATGCTCTTGCTGGCCGTGCAGAGGTGCGGGTTCCTCGCGCTGCGGGTTCCTCGCGCATGGCGGTCGCATGACGTATTCGCCTGGTGAACCCCAGGGGTCGTCGGTCGCTCCCAAGCGCACAATCACAGGGAATGGTGCTGGGAAGGAAAGATTTACATCACACAAGGTGAGGAAGGAGCGTAGACTCCCTCAAGGAATCATGGTTGCGTGGATGGCATGGCCCCGGATCAGGAGGAGGACCATTTTCCTTAAAAAAACAGTGAGAGTGATGCCAGAAACATCCAGAACCACCAAAAGATGGCCCCAGAAACGCATGGAAGTGAAGGGTTTGAGGAACATGTCCTTCTTGAGGACTTAGCTCAGGACTTCTCATCTTCTTTGAGAGCATATCTCAAAGACCAAAGAACCTATTCATCAGGACTTTGGTCATCCCAAAGATCCCCACTTCGGTCATGTTCCTTCAGAATCTTTGGAACCAACGGGAAACCGACCTGTTTAGCCTGATTGGGACCGGGGAACTGGGAGAACAGATCAGTGATTAGTTACCACTATAGTTGAGAACCAGTGGTTCCAAAGAGTAAAACCTGTAGAGCTAGACTTTTTCTGGTTCCGTATATGGTGGCTGCCTGGAATCCACTGGGAGTGATTACTTCGTCATTCTGAGTCACCTTCGTCTCTCACCTCCACTGCTTGCGGTAAAAAAGGTCGTCCTTCCGAACACGCCATGGTCGCACCGCACGGATCCCGCCAGTCACTTGCAACTCACCTCGCCGCGCATCCTCATCCTCGCCGACGCCATGGCTCGTGCCTTGCGCAGTGGTTCTCAGCTCATGCCAGTGGCCGTGGCCGCCACAGTGGCTGCAGCTGGCTGGGCGTTCGTGGCCCCACCACGAAGTGTGGCCACCAGGGAAGTGAACAGGAGTTCTGGGATGGATGGAGTTTCCATTGCACAAGCCGAAAGAGAATGGATGGAGTCATTCTGACCCGCAGTTTTCAGTGTGTACTTCATCTTCATGTTTTGTGGAGCCGTTGCTTGACATCACCTCCAAATCTTCAGTAGCCGTTTCTCCTCACAAAGATCATGACGTTTACCGATGGGTGTATCGAATCTCAGGTCGAATCGCCAGATCGTGACTAACCAGTTAGCCTCTGGCGACTGTGTAGCGTCCTTGTTGCACTCCCAAAAAGCGAACACATGGCAGTACATGACATGACACTTCGAGCTGCTAACCCACAACATATGTCAAACATCGGCTGCAAACATGCGGGTTTTTCCTTCTTCTGCTTCTGCTTGTTGGTGTGCATTTTCCAGGAGCCCAGTAGCTCCCAGAGCACCCACCGACACCACCGCTGCCTCCGGCGCCCGTCTCGGTGGCGCTTCCGTCCTCCTCACCGCCGCCGGCCTCGCGGCAGCGGTGGGTCTCGCACGGGCGCGGCCAGCCATGCGAGCCGGTGAGGAGAAGGAGATGGAGCCATAGAAGAAGTTGATGGGGAGAGAGTTGGGGCTAAGAGGCCTAAAAGGTTGCGAAAGGACCCAAGCAGGACCGGCACCGATCTGAAAGCTCCAACTGGTTCAACTTTGAACGAGCAGTACACCCCGGTTGAGGAAGTCCTGATGTTGTGAGATGCCACTTAAATGGGTACATATATGAACAGAATTTTCCCGCTGGATGGAATTGGATGTGAAGGTGTCCTATTGTTCATTTTGCCCCATCCAGGTCAATATCGGATTTATATGCATGCCCTGTCAAGACGTCTCCAAGTGGATTTGACCGTTTGTTCAGCTTGAGTAATTGGTGATTTTTGCGTGACCGCACCACCAACAACCTGATACGTATATTCTCTTGAGGAGAAGAAGCCCTTCGACGTCTGGGAGCCCTCGACCTATGGTAACATCTCCATGGATGACGTGAAGAAGTACGGCACTGCAGGGACTTTGTCGTACGTCATCACCGAGCTGCTCTTCTGGGCCATTGCCTTCCCCACGGAGCCTTGGACGAAGCGGGGCGGGCTTCTTTTTTCTGGGCGAAGCGGGTAGCTGGGTATGTTTGGGGAAATTGAGCAGGAAGCCCGCATCTCAGGTGCTAAAAGAAACACACACCTTCATAGGGTTCAACAATTTGTACAGAAAAAAAAATGTATTACAAACGTCTTCACCGGGACAAACATTCTGTTCTTGAACAATCTTATAGATAGAGCCTCAGAAACTGGTGTGTGAACGTTTGTAAAGTGGTTATAGAGCTGTTTTCCACCAACCCAGCTTTCAGCAGGTTTCGCCCGATCTGATTGGATGGGTGCGGGTTTTCCTGACAGCCTAGGAGTGCATCGTTTACCTCAACACCGCAGGACGGCGACAACGGTTGTGCCGTTGATGGCGGCTTTTTGGGACTCGGATGCGCCACGGAACTGTTCACGACTCGTTAATTACAACGCATGTTGCATGCGCTTTTCCAACAACGAAAGATAAATCAGGGTTTTTGAGTCCCTACAGCGTTTCTCATTTGATCATAGTTTCTTTCTGTCAAGGGATGCCGGACGGGTGCTTGTTTGTGCGTGCATGCTCGTATCTATGTCATGAGTCATGACTCACACACGATGGATTCGATTGGCTAATGATACTTTTGTGCAATGAACAGTGACTTCCATGATTTCCATGCACCAAAAAAGCGTGAACTCCAGCGGATTGTCCCCAAGTACGGACCCCAAAAGGGGTTGGAAAGCCAACTGGGCAGGACATTGGCCCGACTTCAGCAAGCCGGAGGAAAGTGCCGCTGTCTTCGGCCTGGTCTTCGCCGCGTCCAACATCGCCCGGCTCTTGCTGCCACTGCGCTTCGGGGCAGCACTGGCCATGGTGCCTAGGCAGTGGTTTCAGTCGAAGTCAAAGGCAGAGCCAGGCAGTGTGGATTCCTCCCATCTGAGTAAGCACCTGTTCTGGGGAATTTCAGATCATGAGGCCATCGTCGCGTCTCGTTGTTTGGTGATCATGAGGCAGAACATGTGGCCCAAACCCGTCTATGTCATGCCTCGGGCATACCCGTCTATCACAGTTTACTGGGTCTTGGAGGTGAATAGACTTGCAAGTGCACACGAGAACCGAGTGACGGACGAGGGCGTTGGATTGTGGTCAATGTGGTCGGACCATCTTGGACCGACCACGAGGGCTTTTATGGACCTCCTTGGAGGGCTCAGCTGTTTGGAGGGTTTGATGAACCACATTGGACTGGGTGGTTTCAGAGATGTTATTTTTGAGATGATTGAACCAGATTGAACCCACTGACTCATATTTGTTCATGTGAGGTGAAACCACCAACCGGATCCAACCAGTTACTGTAACCAGTTCTTGAAGGGATTTAGGGGTGGAATTGGATAGAATTGGTGGAAGTCCTTGGCAGTTCCACTCAAACTACGTCTGTGGAGTGTCCGCCTCGTCTATGTGGTGCATCATGGGTCCGGATCGTCGCGATGCCCCCCGGTGCCATGCTCCACAGCCACAGAACGAACTCAACCCTATGTAACTATTCAATTTCGTTCATGTTCGGTGGGAAAAAGACATGTGTTTTTCCTGGTGCCATGCTGCACGGCCACATGTAGTGATGGACCTTCAGAACGACCTCAACGACCTCGTTCGACACGACCTCGTTCAGCGCGAGCGGCTCGCGTGCTTTTTCACAGCGGTCAAAGGAGCAATAAGAGAATGGGGCAGCGGAACGGGTACTTGTCCAACATGACGGGGTCTTTTGACATGAAGAACTGATGATGTCATATACAGCTCCCTTTCCCATCTCGTTCAACAATATGCTTCCCTCTCTCAAGCTCCGGTCTCAGCAAAGAGTACAGTTGAGATCAAGTTCCTATAGGATCCTATAGGTATATAGGCTCTTGGAATCTCTTGGGTAGATTGACCGAGAGAGCGCATCACTTAGAGTTGATCGAACCGGTGAGGCGCCTTGGGTGGACGAGAACATCATGCAAAAGTTCTTTAAACAGGAGGCCCAGGAGGCCAAGGAGGGCGCCTAATGTCCGAGTTGCAATCTTCGGGCCGAACTGCGGCAAGGTCCGCAGTGCGAGGCTTGGGAGTCTTCCACGAGCCTGACGTTTGACCGTGATTTGACATAAGAAGCAGTCACCACCTTGTTGGTTTAGACCTGAGGCCATTTTGCAGAGGGGTCCTTTGTTGTGCGAGGGGGGGGCTTTTCTTCTCTCACCGTAATCAGTGAATCAGACGATTCTTACCAAGCTGCCCTTTTTTGTCCCAATGTTCACATCGTAATCCATCGAGTCAAAGAATAGACCTGACTTCCAGCAGTCACAAAGGGATGGTTTTTAGTCCCATCCAGTGAGTGGATGTTCTGGGCACCCCTATCCTCCAAGTTCCGCACCCCGACATGTGAGTGCTGACTTCTTGCTTCAACATGGTTCAACGTCCCAAATTGCTCGCTTGGAACATCTCGCTTTTTGGCAGATGAGATGTCTGGAGTCCTTTGGCCAATTTTTTCACTGCCAGATGTAGCGATGCAAATAGATGTCTTGAGTCGTTTGGTCGTTACTGCCAACAGAACATTATCAGTAGTCAGTTCTCCAAAGGTGACTTGACGATCACATCTTGCCAGCAGCAACCACTTAAGCCTTAAACTTGAGAATCAGAAATTGATGGGCACATGTTTGGAACGTTCGTAGTAGATAGAGCAACTGTTGTGCATTCATGCTGTTTTTCAATACTTTTTCACGGAGCGTTCACATCTTCAACATGCCTTTTTTTGTGGAGTCATTCCTGGACTTTAGCGGTCAACCAGCGTTCAGGTAAGAAGACTTCCTGGCCTCAAATCAGATTGCCCAATGCTTTTCGCCACCGAAGCCAGTCAGAGTCAATAGGACTCGGACAGTTTCCGGCTTCAGTGTGGCCCACATTCCCATTGGACAGAGTGAGACCATTCCATCCGCATCTCAGAACATGTCCGAAAAGCCAAAATAAGCTGAAACGTTATTGGACTAGGTACGGAAGATATGAGATATGCGATGTTTTGTGCTGTTTTCAGAACATGACTTACCATTCCATATTAAGGATCTGGAATCAATTGTTCGGGTCATGGCTTCCTTGCATGACTATTTCCAGGATGTAAAACACCTGTCAAAAAAAAACACTCACATTATCACAACTCTGTAAAATACCGGTGGCGGCTAAGTAATTAGTTAGGAACCATCATCATTCACAAGTCGGAAGAACAGACATGGGATGTAAGGGTACTCAAGAATCCACTGAGTGGGGAGGACTTCTTTGATCCCAAAGATGAAGACTTGTTCTTCATTTGGATGTGCCTGGGGATGTGAAGCAGGTTTTGGAGGTCTAAGGGTTAGAAGCCGCAATGTGAGAATGGTGCATGACTCCAAACTTTCCGCATGTGACCAGTGTCGGGGACGTCGACGGAACTTCGGCGAACCGTGGCGTGGAACTTCCGAGTTCAGCGATTTCATCGCTGAAAGGGTAGAGTGTTGCTTCAGTGGCGATGAAACGGGCCTTGGTCGTTTTGAGTACATGGGCAATGCTATAGTTAATGCTGTTGATGAAGAGCGGTTGCCGCTGTTTGTGTCATCATACTGCCACACCTCAACTGGGGGAGTGAGTTTGTGTGAAGCCAGGTTGGCCAGGTCTTCTGGTCTCAAATCAAGAATTTCCAAACGAAGCCCTCGGGAGGTCAAGACATCGCACCGAGCGATCTGGCGCCCTCGCACTGAACGCACTGGGGGCGGGTGACGAGGTGCTTCAACGTCGCTGCTTGGACCAAGAGCTTGGCGATGACGCTCTTGCGAGCTCCCCGAGGGCGCAAGTCCGTCCGGGGCGCCGAGGGCGTCCGCTTTCGCGTCGAAGATCCGATTGCCTGCCCGGTGGCATGTTCGGAGATGTTCGGAGAGATCGGAAGTAGTGGGGGGACAGAAACTGATTTAGGGTATGGTGGGTATCCTCCTCCATAATCTCTTTATCTCAAGGCGTTGGTTGGAACAACACAGATAGAGAATACGCACACATATCCTAAATCGGACACTTTCCACGAAAACACACTGGTGGAGTCGGTTCGCTGGAACTGTTCTCCTGGCTCGGGAGTGAGGCAGGATTGGCGGTTGTTTGGAGACCAACTCCTTTTGTTTGCGGGGGCGTCACTATAATCAGTGAGGAAGACTGAGGTTTGGTGCAAAACCTATTTCTTGCAAGCAACGTATGCATCTATGGTCCTTCAGGACGACCATCCACAATCAGACTGGGTGAATCTTCCAGTCTGATGCTTCGCTTTTCGGGGGTCCGTGTGAAACAGCCGAGTATAATTGAGACAAATATCCAGAAGATGAGACAGCTAAGTAGACCAACAAGGGCTTCTTGATGCTTCTTGGAGATGGACGAGTGGTTGATGCGCGATGGACGATCGTTGATGGACACCTCGAGTCGCCTCGGGGTGTCATGGACGCCCCTCAAAGAGGTGCCCAACAAGGGAGACTCCTCTTGGAGGAAGCGATAACCGCAAATCCTGCTTCCCACAGCATTTGCCGAACGACAGTTATATATATAATTGGATGCAGATGTTGCTTCCAATACGCGATGTTCAGAGCTGGAGAGGTGAGCTACAGACGTTGTTGGCGCGCCTAGGTGGTGACATGGTTGAGCCACATTTGGCTGTTGGTCAAAAGCAGGATACCACTGTTGAATAGGGTTCACCTACCTGGGAGGTCAAGCTACATGGTGTTGGGCCTCCAGGTTTTGACCCATCCCCATACGAGCAAGGACTGGGCAGAGTGGATCTTCATCCACGATGGTTTGGCAATTTGGGTGGGTCAAAGTGGTTGACCCCTGAAATTGAGCCGATTCCTTTATCAGGGATGTCAACCTTCCATTGAGGTTACTTTCCATGATAGTAATCAATAGTACTTATCTATGCCAAAGAACATGGAGTTTCAGAACAATTTCAGATTCTGTATACACTTGTTAAATCAAACACGTTTTGAGGCTGGGACTTCATAAGACAGCATTGTGGCCGGGACTTATCTTCGCATTGTTCGCGGACACCTTATGCAAGCTGACACCAATTGACACGCTCCTTCCGTGCTGAAACGTTCCAACTCATTGGACCTTCCGCTCAGATCGCTTCGGCATTATGTCGGCACATGGTGCTTCAACCTGTTTGAATTCCTGGTCGAACATGTGACGTGTCAACTGGTTTATGCCTATTCTGAGAAAGATCCAGATGGATTCTTCGTGAAGGCCACACGTCCTCAGGCAGAATCCTTGTCCCTGACTATCCCTTGGGAGGCGCGTTGGCGCACACACAGCGGGGGTCGTAAAGTGTTTGACCTTGTCTGTTTACCAGGGATCAACAAAGTCAACTCCTGGTTGATTTATAAGGGAATGTCCGGGAATGGCCTTAACATGCCTTAACTGATCAATCTTTGTAAACGGCATGTTTGACATTTGTGAATGATCCCTTGTGCCACTTCTCCTGCTCGTACTGCTAGTACTCCTACTTCTACTTCTACTCCTACTACATCATCCTACTACTAATCCTACTTATAATCCTATTTCCACCTCCTACTACTACTACTAGTACTAATACAAGTACTACTACTACAATACTACTACTACTACTACTACTACTACGACTACTACTACTACTACTACTACTACTACTACTACGACTACCACCACCACCACTACCACTACCACAACTACCACCACCACCACTACTACTACTACTGCTACTACTGCTACCACCGCCACCTAGACCTATTTGCTACTACTTACTACTTACCTAATCACTACTTACCTAATTACTACTGACTACTGACGACGACTACTACTACTGCTACTGCTACTCCTACTCCTACTCCTACTACTACTACTACTACTACTACTACTACTACTACTACTACTACT
>CAXAMN010023406.1:603137-641689 GCA_963970005.1 Durusdinium trenchii
TACTACTACTACTACTACTACTACTACTACTACTACTACTATACTACGACGACGACTACTACTACTACTACTACTACTGCTACTGCTACTGCTACTACTACTACTACGACGACGACGACTACTACTACTACGACCACCACCACCACCACCACTTCCACCACCATGATGGAGCATCCTGGAAGAATATCCCAGCTGAGCCGAACAAATCTCAGACGAAGATGCTGGTCATCCGAGCCATTTTAGTTGGAGTATACTTGGCGGCTATCACCAAAGTTGCCTTCAACACTTCTTCAGAAGTTGCCTTTGCTTTGCTGCTGAAATGTTGTGTTGGCAGACTTTGTTGCGGGAATTAGATTGCCTTGTGCGACAGATGCTGCTCGTGTATGCGCTGATCTTTCACCTGTCAAAAAGTCGGTGGGTCGAACTTGGGAAGGCATTGTGGCGCTGCAGGCGGAGGAGGACTTCAGCATCCACTACCGGTGCGAAGTCAACTTCGCCCTGGACACGGGCTCCCTGGAACTTGTTGCGGTGCCTGTCACAGTGGGAACAGTGGACACAGGATCCAGTTCACGCTGTCTTGTTTGTCCACTTTCTTCGAGCTCTACATCCTTTGTCTGGCACACGAGACAGAGTGCTCACCTGGCTGAAAGGCACTTTGGACTACTACCACGGATCTTCTTACTTAGGCCAGAACAGTTAGTTACAACTACAGTTAGTTACAACTTACAGTACAACTTACATAGATAACTTACTTATACTGACTTATGACCTTACTACTTGCACCAACCTGTAACCTCATCGAAGTAAGCTAAGAAGAGTGCATCCGTGTGACAAGTGCTCGTTTTCAATATTTGATCTTTTCGCAGAAACAACAGGTTGCCAAAGGTTTAGCTTGGGCGGGGGGCGCCATTTTCGGCTCTAGATGTGCTTTTGTTTTTTGAAACGTTCATACAAAAATTGACATCGTGTGTGTGTATGATTGCCCGTATGGTTTCGGAGCTCAGCGTTCGCGATGTCGGTTACGCAGCCTGAGGGAGACTGATTATTGACATCGTGGGTGTGTTGGTCCTTGTGTCCTGCCCCACCCAGACAGACAGACAGACAGACTGACAGACTGAGACATACAGGCCAACGGACAGACTGAGACAGACAGACCGAGACAGACTAGTGACATCGTGTGTGTGTGTGTGTTCGTCCGTGTCCACAAGATCGTTTCAGGATCTTCCGGCTAGGGGAGACCAAGATGGTCTTTGCTATCGAGGCCAACAGGCGGCCATCAGGTGGTCACTTGGTCCGAACGCACCTTTGCAACTCCAGCGCACGTGGAATCACAAAGGGATATTGACCATGACTACGAGCTACCATTGAAGGGAGGTTCCGCTTCGATCCATTACTACCACTACGACTTTGACGACGACGACCACTACTATATACTATGACCACAACCAGTGCATACGAATACGACTACAACGATTCCTAGGACAAGGACGACGGCAACAACGACGACAACAACAACAACTACTGCTACTCCTACTACTACTACTACTACCACCACCCCTACCACTACCACCACCCCTACCACTACCACTACCACTACTACTGCTGCTGCTGCTACTACTACTACTGCTGCGAACACTACCATTCCTACTACTACCACCTCAGTAGGCCCTTGTCAATCCAAGGTTTTGATAGAGATGGGGATGGGTAAGGGTAAAAGTCTAAAGTTCGAAAAATCCTGCCAAAACTGAATCACCAGAAGAGTTGTATGCCCTTGTAAGCTACCCAAATGATCCTAAATACTTATCCACACACGGTCGGACACCTTTGGTTTTGTCTGCCCCTTGGGGAGCTCGTCCAGCGGCTTCTTCAGGCACTGGGTCGTGGGGCGCAGGCCGAAAGACCGGCTGAGGAACCAATGACTGAGTCGGGGTACCCAGGACGTCATTGGGGTGTCGAGGGACGGCACCTGAAAATACAGAGTTCACCTTGTCGATGGATTCCAGTTTCATGAAGCACCGCAGGGTGTCCTTCACGGTGCCCTCACGTGCCGCACGTCCAATCTGGGGAATCGGGTTCATCGGGAATGGAGCACCCACTCCGGGATGGCAACTTTGAAGGGGAGTCAAGCTGGAGAACATCCGGGTTTTTGCCCATGGGGTATCTTGGGAGGATTTGTTTTCCCCATGAAAGAACGCGAGTTCCTGTGCTCAGGTCGTCCCGCGGCTCGCTGGTGCTAGGCGGTGTTGGGGCATTTCAGAGGGCCAGTGCGGAAGGTTTAGAAGGGAAGGAAACAGAAACGGATTCAATAAATTCAATAAACCCCACATACGCGGTAGAACTATGTAGAACTGGCATATTCGCCGATCAGTTGAGGTGGTTTCAAAAGTCAACGTACGTAAATATGCCATACATTGTATGGAGTGTTTGGAGATAAGAAATCCGCTGGAAAAAACAATGCCTTGCAAAGGGGTTTTGTTCTCTATCTTAGAGCTTCGCAGGTGATGACTTTTTAGGCCTTAATTACAGACGACTTCCACACAAAAACTCAGCCATGGCCGAGCCACCGGTGGGTTGAGTACCAGTGAAGGGATCTGAATGACTGCTTCCAGAGTAGATTAAGCACTACCGATGTCGAGATGTCGGGATTTCTCATGAACATGTAATACAGATTCTTCATTTAACAGAACTTTTTGATGGTAAATGCATGTAAAACCTCTTCTATTTGTGCCATCTAAAGAAGCATCTCCATCGGGGAGCATCCCGACCCGGAGCCGCCGTGAGGTATGCAGAAGACTCTGGCACATGCGACCGCTGTCACCACGTGTGCGACGCGTGGTGCTTCAGACCTTGCGAGTGCTTTGTGCAGTCAAGGCTGACGAAGATGGATGAGAAGTGGGTTTAGGTTCGAAGATGGTTTAACATCCTTTGAACAAACTGTGGATGCAAAAAGAATGCAAAGTTGTCCATGGGAGTTGAACAAAACCCTGTGACCAGGATAGACATCAAATGAACAGGATTCTCGTCCAAACATGTCAATCAATCATCGTTTCCAGGGATATTTTGACCCACAACCACATCATGGTACATTGTCAGGAAGTTCTGTCAACTGCCTCATCGACACCTTTCTTTTCGAGGAGTTTGGTCTGGTCTGGTCGGAAACCAACCCGATTTGGCTGCTAAAGCTGTCGAGTGAGCGAAGTTCGAGGTTATCGGATCCCGCAAGCCACACACGGAGAATAATGTGCACCTGTTTCTGTAAGGCGTGATCTTTGAAGAGGCATGAAGATACTGGTTGAACAAATAAATAAGCAGACTTTTGGGCTCCAGCCACATCCTCAAAAGGGTTGATACTCTCCTCCAAAAGCCACTCCAGTTGTTGGGGCTCTAGGTCATTGATTTGGGATTGCCCCAATCAGCCAGGGCAGCCCCTTTGTTTGTCGAATGTGGGAGCACGGTCTCAGGTCATTGGGCAGCTATCATTTATAAGAATTACAACATGGAAAAGACAGAAAACTCATATTAATTCCAAGGCTTCAAGGGTTGCCAATAAGAAGTACTTAATAGCAACCCCATATAAGGGAATGAATGAACTCATAATATCAGCCATTTATTATCAAATAAATTTCATAAGGTCCTAAAGCACAAAAGAGGACATAGAGACCTAAAGTGCTGACATTTCTTCACCTGGGTGACTGGGTGGTTTTGAGTTTTTTCCCATGCTTTGAGGTTTCTTGTCGACCCTTTCAATTGATGTTGTTTCAAGACTGGGAACTCAGAATAAACCACAAGAACAGGGAGCAGTGACGAAATGCCGAAGAATAGGAACCCATCCCCAAAACCCATCCAACAAGCTGGGTCCCTATGTTGCAAGATAATCCACCGATCCCATTCCTTGATGTCCCTCCAGGCTGCCGGATGACGCTGCACGCCAGCGATTCCGTGAAGAGCACGGCAGAGGTCCTGCAGAGTCAAGGCTGGGGTCAAGGTGAGATCCCTTTTTGTCTACACATTTGAGGATTGCACACAATCTATCCCAGACACTCCATGTATATTATATATATATATACACCTACATTGACCCCCAAAACCACCCCAATGTAGGCAAAAAATGGCAGTCCCATTAGTCGTGTGTGGGTATGGTGGCTGGTGGCTGGTTCGGACAGGTTCGGAAGGAGGAAACCCGGTGGGCTTTGACCTCTCCCCTAACGAACCATCCCCCAGAGGCCCCAGAGGTCCCTCGGCCGCCAGAGATAGCTTGCCCATCACACGGGTCCCTTGGCTGGGCATGACTCCTTGGCTGCATGGGAATCAATATCGTTTGAATTCCGGCAGTCAGCAGAAGAATGTAGACTGTTGATATCTGTTGATGAAGAACACCCCCTACCAGAATTGCTTTAGATCTCCGTATGCCATATGAGGGGGTTGATTCATCAACAGCATTCTACATTATGCATTTCTGTGAAGATCCCAAGAATTTCACAGATCTCGCAAATCTACACCTGTGATTTTGTGGATCTCACATCGGGCAAGTCTGCACTTGTTTTGGAGTCTTCATGGTAGCAGAACTGAACAGGAGAACAAGACTTGTCCAGCTACAAACACATCACTTGCAGCAAGGTTGCAGAGCTTTCAGATGTGTTCTTGTTGCCCATTCCATATAGACTATATATATATATATATAGAAATTGCTATATCATACCATTTGGCTTCCCATCCAAGTCTTTTTTGTCCATACTTGGGGGGTCTTACGGTACCGGTAGAGGTTCAAGCGGGGTGTCTCACCGGAAGTGCTCGCATCCGCGTCCGGCGAATTCGACCGCTCCGCGGATTGTCCGCAATCGCCCGGAGGTCCCAAGATCGCTCACGTCGTTTGCGCGACGTCGTCGGCGCTGTGCCAAGGCCGGTGTGGCAGTCGGCGCAGCGTCGCACCAGTGGTGAAGTCGGTTGATCGTGGTTGGTGGGATTTGTGCGGCTGAAGATCTCGAATCATTAGATATGATGTATTTGCTTGGGAATTGCAAGTTGAGGAGTATTCGGAGGTAGTCGCAGTCGCAGCCAATGAAGCGTTATTGAATTTCATTTGGCATGTGTGCAGCCAGGTTATATTTGTACATATTTATACTATCTGGTTTGATGTGGTTTGTTTGCTCTCCTTTGGATGTTTTTCCTCCAACAATTCGTTGCTCGGGGTTGGGTCGCGCTCCGGAACTTAAAAAGACAGCTTTCAACATCCTCCCATCCTCCCGTGCGAATGTTCATCTGCCGACATGTGTGCAAAGGTTCATTTGCCGGCAGCCACCATAGTTCAGGTGGTCTAAGTGTTGATTCATGTCCATGTCCCACTTTGAAAGACCCTGTCCCGGTCGTCGAGGTGTCAAACATTTAGTACTCGAACCTCCGTGTGCCAAAGTATATCCTCGCCAAAGATGGATTTGTAGACAAGATATGACAAGATCAACAAATTGGACAGGTGTCTAGCATTTCTCAGGCGGATGCTTTCCACAATGCCAAATTCTTGATGTTCAAGTCGGTATGTGTTTTTTCAAATCGTGTTGAACAACCCCCCTTCACCTGATAGTGCGATACGATGGGTTCAGTTGCCGGTTTTGTGGGGTAATTGGTGACTTTCTCACGGTTGTTTCGTAGTGAATTCCAACTTCCGCTTCCGAGTGTCACAGACTCTGTGTAACCATGTTTGTTTCCAGGAACCATTCACTAAAGTTCCCACAGTGTCCAGCCCTTTGTTGCTTCATTGTTGGAGAGTGTGTTGAAATAGGGGAAACCATGTGAAAACCTCAGTTCAAATTCCTTAAAGGGACACCTCTGTAAGCCTCTATAGTTTCTCAAACTTGGGCCCTCTTGGTAAATACGCGCAAACACACAGGATTCTCCGAGAGTACTATGACCTTCAGCTGCCCCGCACAGGTGCAGCTGAATTGAAAGCAGCTCTCCAGACCGCGGCAGAGAAGCTGCCCAATCCACCGGCGGAGAAGCCGCCCAACACAGGTCTCGCGAGTAGTTAGTTGGGGTGAGCTGTCAAGACCTGGGATGAAGCAACGAAGATGAATGTATAGCGATCTTATGTGATGATGTGTGAAGCAGCTTTCAGACTTGGACAAGATCTCATAACATCTCCAATGTGTTCTTTTTTGGAGACTTGGCAATTGGGTAATATGTGTTGTTTCTTGGGGATGCTGAGATTGCTGCTGGCACTTTTGGGGTGGTCGGGACAGGATCCTACTCACTTCTGAGCAAATCCTGCCCAGTCAGTGGATATAACTTTTGTGTATTTCAGGAATTGGTTTTGCAGGGAAACTGAGGGGCTCAGAAATGTTGCATCTCTTGACTATTGAGATCTGACACACTTGGTTTGTTTTGCGAGGAGGTTTTGACACCCTGAGCTGTCCAAGAAGGAGCCAACCAGAACGAAAGTAGAACAACCACCTCCCAGACCAATCACCAATGTTCACTCAGTGTTCACCAATCACATCCAATCACCCAATACTTGTATCTGAAGCAGAACACACAACCGCGGATTTTCCAGGATGTAAAAAGTAAATTCAAAGCAGTAGGTTCTGGGAAACATCTCAAAATGTTTCAAAACAGGAAAGGTCACCTTCTGGTGAAGTTAGCATTTGTACATATAATCCCACCCTGGCTTGAAACAAATCACTGGGGCCAGTTCGCCATCCAGTACGTCCATGGAGATGAAGCAGGCAGTGGCAAGTGGGGCTGCAGACCCGTTTGGGTTGGGCAATGTGGAATCGTTTGGCACAGCAAGAAAGGCCTGTCCGAGGATTCCAAGGATCAAACCCGCTGTTGCCCACACGACGAAGTGGTGCAGGCGCCCTTTCTGCAGATGATTGCAGATGTAGGGACACTGGCCAGGGGCCCTGGTGAGCTGCGGATCTATTATGAGCCAAGCAGAGACCCAGCCAATGCAGCAGTGAACCAAAAACCTGGGCCGGCGAGTTTGTGGCACGGCTCGGAGGTGGTTTCAGATTAGCAGAAGTCTCGATGTTGATTGCATCCAAGCAGGCCTTGGTCAAGGCCTGCTTGGCAAGAAACTCTTCGCCTGGCCGTTTGGGACAAGGCGGAGAGCTTGGCGGATAGAAGTTGAGAAGTTGCTGGCTTATCGCTTTCCTGCGTTCCCAAGTATGCAATACTGGGATTATGTTTCCAGAACAACATACATTTTTTCACAAAACGGAAGTACTGCTTAGTGTCGTGGTTTGTGTTATATATACAGAACGGGTGTCCCTGAGAGTGCGGTTTTCCATTGATTTGCAGATGTTTTTCTGGACATTTTGCCACAGATAGAGACATTTCAGATATGACCAAATGCTTTGAGTATTAAGAATACAAATTTCCAGAGGTTTGGGAATCTTGGGTCTCCAAAAAAACAAAAAACACCAAAAAAAAATCCAGAGGTCTTTGAACTTGGGCTCAAAATGGCGCTCAAATGTTTTGAGTGTGCACGGAACGAAGAGATTTGCGGTCGTAGTACACGACACTGTCACCTCTTCACAGAACGATGAGAACAACGTACTAATATACAATTAGGGGTCGTAGAACACGACACTCGGCCGGTTACAAACGTTCGGCATGGCCCCTCTGGGGTAGACGTGTGGGAAATTGAACCAGACGTGGCCCACGTCGTTACGGTGGCCTCCACATGTCCGGTCATTCGAGATCAGTTTCGGGAAGAATTTCGAAAACCACGTCGAGAACGAAAGTCATCAAAAATCAATGTGATGCTCATGAACACTTCCGGAGTGGGACATCCATGGATGTGCGCGCCGCTGGAAGTGCGTTTCTCCTTCCCTTAGAAGAAAACCCTGCAAGGTTGACCTAGCGCCATGCGGCGGGGGCCACGTAAGTGCAGAGTGCGGGGTTTGCCTGACCTGGTGTCGTCAACTCGCCAGGTGTTCGCGGGCTCAGGCGGAGTGGGACAGGGGTGGTTGCAAGTGGTGGACCGGAACAAGATGGGAATACATATTGAAAAGATGTGTTTAGTTGTATGTATATACTATTATGTAACATACTTAAATGGAATCCAACAATCCATTGATTAAAGAGCTTCTCAGTGATGATCTCTTGTCGTTTTGCATTGCAGTTTGTTTCAATAAATGGGTTGATTCAAAATTTGAAGCATGAAATAACATGTAGGGATGACTGTCACGTATTGAATTGCCGCGATTCTTTGGATAGCTGGCCAACTGCACTTGGGTCGTCAAATGATGGTCATATATAATACAGTAGTTGTTTTGTCATGTGACTATAGTTCTTACAGTTGAAGTAGGACATCCAATCCAAAAACATTGTGGCGTCCAACTCCCGAACATCCCCGAGCAGGCGAATAGATGCTTTTGTTGTTGTTTCTTTAAAATGCCCTATGAGGCCTAGGGATCCACTGCCACCTTCTCAGAGGGTGCCAGTGGACCCGATCCCTCAGGACGTGGATCGGACGTGGATCCAGACATCGATAGTGCCGGTCCAAAGGACATGAAGACATGAGGAGTTTGAGAAGCCAAGAGTCAGCCTGGAACAAAGCAAAGGGATGAAGACAAACCCTGTAACTTTGATGAAACACCTACTGGCTGAAGGTTCAATGACCTTCAGAAGGGGATACGTTATGTATATATGTAACTAAGGGGGTACGTTTATGTATATAACTTATGCTTGAACCTAGACACCTGACACCCCAAGACCCTTTGCCACCAATTGGTCAAACCCCTTGAAAAGAACCACACTGTGCTCCAAGAAAATTTTCCAAATCTGCTGGGTGGCAGGGCTCCACTTGTTTCATGTCTCGACCATCTTGCTTCGATCGACGGTCTCGACAGGCGTCGGACAGACACGCCGGAGCGCCGTCCTGACGGCGTCGCACACGCCGCGCCGCTCGCGCCCGTGCAACGCCGCGGCGACGGCGAAGCCGCGCGAGAGCTGAAGGTCCGAGACCGGGAAGGGCGTGTGGCTTTTGGTGGGTTGGAAAAAGACGTATTCTGGAGTGGGCCATGCGGAAACAGACGATGTTTTGGGGTGTTACGACTACTCTTGGATCTACAGTGATGGATGGCCATTGAGATGATCTCAGTGGGTGCTATCCGCCTGATGGGTCACAAAAATGCCCTGAACCTAGGACCTTAGGGTCCAAAGTAAAGGTCCAAACGTCAATGGTGCTTGGTTTGGAGATTGGAAGCTCTTCTTGCTTGTAGTAATGGACACTACTGAAGGGTTAAAACTTCAGTGGGTTTTAAGTTTTAAGGGTCTATATTCGCGCATCGACCATGAACAGCAGGACCATTCTCCATGTCATTGGCCAGAAGGCAACTACTGACCGCTTGCTCGCGGCAAAGTATGCAGGAAAGAGCACAGGTTTGGCCTTTTGATATTTGAAGTTTTCCGGAAGGCTTATTTAATGGTTTACCGGTGAGACCAACTCAGGAGAATTCGTTTGTTAAAGTCCCTTTTTTGCTTGGCCATTTGGGTCACCCATCAATCTGTGTTGCCAGCAAGATTTTCTCCATTCTTTGCGCCAAACGCTCAAGCCCGTTGACTTTTGGATGTACTATCACCAGTTGCCCAGCCTCGAGCCGCAGAGTCGCCTACTTGCAAGGGCCCAAAGGACTGAAAAGGCATGTCTCACAGGACTGCCAACGTGCCCCTCCACGGGACAAGCCAGAGCAACGTGGGGATTCGTGTGTGTGTGTGTGTGTGCGCCGTGACGTTGTCCTCGAGCTGGAGAAGATGAACAAAGGCAAAAAGACTGATTCCGAGTCCCAGACAGGCAGAGGAAGCTTCAGGAGATCGTAGAGGAGAGGCAGGCGAAGTTGACTCGATGGAGCTGAGCACAACCGATGTGAACATCCGTTAAAGGAAGACGAAGATCCGGTGGAACAGAAAGTTGCTGACGGATCAGTACTTTGACCAGGTCTTTCATGGCCTTTACGGGGGGGTGGGGATGGGCCGAGGGGGTAATTGAGGTCGGTATCTATCTATCTATCTATCTATCTATCTATCTAATGTTATGTTGGGCAATGGCAGCCATACGTGACCAACCATCAATTAACTTGTTTTTTGCAAAAAAAACACAAAACAAAAGCAAATGAAATGCAAAAGCAGCGCACTTTGCTTTGTTTTTGCATTTGTCTTGCTTTTTTGCTTCTTTTTTCCTGGTACCACTTCTGCACTTATGAGAACTTTTACCCGTCAGCAATATTTGCCGTACGCTCCTGGGAAAAAAGCGAAAACAAAGCGAACAAACATGCGAAAATAGAGCAAAAACAAAGCAAACATAAAGCGGAAAAAAAGACCAACACGCACAGCTACATGTTTTTGCTTTTTTGTTTGCTTTACCTTTTGTTATCGTTTGTTGTTTTTTTTGTGTTTTATACAATTATTGTTGCTCCTTGTATCTATGGCTGGCGCGCCCGACATAAATATAATGTCTTTTGTTGTTAGAATTCGCATGATCTTCGCGTCATGTCTACGTAACTTGAAGAGAAACTGTGCGCGATAGTCATTAATTGCGGGCTGGGAGGGTGGGGATGGGGTGGGGGTTAGTAATAACGCTCGGTATCTAATGTCTTTTGTTGTTAGAAGATGGATGATCTGCTGCTGCGAACTTTTGTGGTAGCAATGGGCTATTTTATACAGGTTCCAACTAGTTCCAACATCAAAAGCATGTGCAAGAATCCTGAAACTACACCTGCACTTGGGAGATGAAACACATCCTTTCAGATACTAATATAGTGGTAGACCTTCTGGACCACTGTTTGTTTGGCCAAAAAGGGGTTGACTATCAGACATACGGCATCTTTTTTATGTTTTAAATGCCAAGCAAATGCACTGTAATTCACAATGTAAAAAACAAAGCACACAACGTCCATGTGTCTTTGTACTGCGGCCAGCAGTATGTGAAGTTATTTTCAGATGAAAACTAGCATTCCAAAGTCATGATTTACGGTGTTGAACTTATACATCTTGACACGTGTTGTTTGCTCGAAAATATCCGTTTCTCTTAGTAGCGCTTTCAATGCATCAAAATTTGCACATTTTATCAGAAACACCAGCAGGCTCCACGTTTTCGACCCGGCTCACGTTTGCTTGTGTCGGTTTTCGTCTGGAGAATCTCCCTGTCTGGAGCCGATTGTGATGATATCATCAGTCAAAGGTATTGTATTATATAATATAATATTATATCGATATAACATCATCACACATACCATGTGCAGAAGGCGATGCTTCGGTTAAGCCTATGGTTGAGCTGTGTTGCATGTGTGAGCTGCACGTGCGCTCGACGCCCCGGTGCAGAGAGTGTTGAGTCATGCCCCGGTGAGTCACTGCACTGCACGGTGGATCGGTCCTCCACGGTGGACACGGTGGACCGGTCATTGGACAGTCAGATCCAGAGAACCTGTAGATCAGGTCTTGTAGATCGCAGGGGCGCTCGACGGAGATTATGACAGCCTAGGAACATCACCGGTTGATACTTTATTTATATTTGAGATGTCCCGTACAGTGTGAGGTTGATCGCATGACTCTTCCGCAAACTAACATGGAGCCCAGAATTGACCGGGTGGTTTCGACCATTTTCTGATTACCAACCCAGTGGTTTTGGGGTTGCATGGTCCGAATAGCAGGGGAGTAGGTCAAAGGTGAGGCGGAAGTGGTTGCGATATTGGATGGGTTTCACTGTGGGAGATCCCTGGGCATTTGAAACTAGGTGGAAGATTGAGAGACCAACATTCAAACGTGCACCCGCGTGCGTTTCCGGACAAAACGGACCAAAGTCTCTTGGCTTCTTTGGGTTCCGGGTTTTGCAGGTAACACCCCAATTGCTCCCATTGGCTCAGCGGCCTGCATGCAGGTGGCCCGCTGCGCTCAAGCCGCACAGAAGCGATGGAAGGAGATGAAACCAGCGGGGGATAAGTTTGAACATGGAGATGGTGCATCCAGTACACCGTGATTGTGTGTTTTCATTTTGTTTTTCACATGTGTTCAGTACTGGTTACCAAGTCCCATTGTCTTATATAATTGAGACAACTTTAGTGATGGGCATGTGTTGCTTTCAATGTTGCTTAAGCATGGTTACGCAACAGCTTGTGATTGTATGTTGGTGGGACATTACTTTTGTCGTGACTCTATTTTCCTGGGATATTCCTTTTGTTGTGACTCAATTTTGTAGCAAAAGATCGATGCACTCTATTCTTGTTGGCATAATATGTCAGAGTTTTTGTTATCCACTAGGGGAGCACCGCCGCAACCAATGTTCGCCATCCAGTCTTCGAACAGAATCGGTTCCGATAACTTCCATCGTCTTTCCACCAACTTCTGACACCAAATCTTCTGGCGGAGTTTCCAAGAACCTGGACCCGCCCAAATACCCAAGACAAAAAAAAAGAAAAATGACTCATGACCCGAACAACAAACAGATACGACTGAGACTGTACACCCATTTTCTGCTCTATGGTGAGACTCCAAGCAGTTGGTTCGTTTTTTCGAGCAACATGGGACCTTTATCAAGATCGAAGACAGCTCAGGACCGAGGCGGGAGTCGGCTGCATAGGCCCGAACGGCATGGTTCAAGTTCCACCACCATCAAGTAGAAAACCATAGAAAACATGAGGTTTTCTTAGCCATGTGTTTCATGCGGCAATGGCAGGACGCAGCCTCCAATTCCATGAAGGCAGGGTCGGACATTGGGAGGCAGGAATTGGATTTGCTGTGAGAACCAGCTCAGTGCAATCACCTATTGGGTTGCTCACGAAAATACGTTCCGGGCATGAACATGCATGAACGCTCGACTCGGTCAGGGGTTTCTGAATGAAGAACTGTGTTTGATGGGAACGAAGGTCGCTGGTCTGCCGACACGGTATTTCTCGGCATACTCGTTTTGGCTACAGACTACCAGGATTTGACAGGCGCAGAGAATACCATCATTTGTCAATGAAAGACTTAGGTGCTTGAGACTTGGTGACGACACAGGGGAGAGAAAGAGGTTAACATCTTCAGACACCACTGTTCCAGACCGTCGAAGGCTGAAAATAGATGTCTAATGTGTCAACCCAGTGTGAGGGAACCCCCCAGGTGAAGACTCACAAATTTCTGATGACAAGGCAAGCAAAAGAATACACCAGAAAGAATGACCAAGGTCTGAACTGTTCTGAAATGGAGACCTTCACAGCAAAACAGCGCATTGCCCTCACTTCGATAAATAAAATGCAAGGCAGTCACTCGCAAGAGCTCATGTTTGATAAAATGGCAGATCCACAGCATGGCTCCTTGGAGGGCCATTGCTCTATTCCACCCACCTGGTCGTTTGCCTTGGGCAAAGAGTACAAGCTCACAATAGCGAAAACTTTCCACACCTTGGAGCTTTCTCTCGAGGAGAGAACAGCTTGTTCGCTGTTCTTCCTAAGAAGCAGGAGAACCGGGTACTCAGTGCAAGGTGGTACATGGTCGTCTTACACAGTGATACGGCATATCGAAATCGGTACCTCCCTCTCCCGGCGCTCTATAAGACCTCGAAGATCTTGCACATCAGCCAGCTGCGCCCACCGGCCTCTCGAGATCAATGCGACGAGTTTCGGAAAGGTCTCGAAAGTCTACGGGACTTGATTCTTCAATTCCTGGAAACGCTCATGCCCAAGGAATCAACTACACTGCAGGATCGTTGTGCACTCTCTTCAAAAGTAACTGCTGGAGTCATCCTGCACTGACCTGAGCATATCCGTCATACTGGTAGCCTCAATGCGAAGTTGTTGCCCGAGGATGCTTCAAAGAACAAAAAGACACTATCATTTGTCACGTGTTGCCAAAATCTACAACAAATATTGCAGATAGAAAACAAACGTGTACCTCAACTCATGAGTCTTTCCCAAGAATCTGTCGAGCTTTGCCAAGTCGCCTTGCTTTGTCACTATTCGCACTCCTGCTCTTCCTATTTTACTTATCTTCTTACTTTTCTTGTCTTGTGAGCTGGCTTCTTTTTGCTCCTTCTAACTTCTGATATGACTCTGCTGCAGTCTGCTTCTTTTCTGAGCACTCTCCTGAATCCTCACTCTGCTTGTCTTCTTTGTTGACATCCTGTTCTGCCACAGTTTTTAAACTTCCATCTTGCTCAAGTAAGACGTCATCGAGTCATCAAGTAAATGCTCCCCCCTCGAGTAAAGATACACCTACACCAGCACCCTCAAGTAAACGCTCTCCCTCAAGTGAAGAAAGCGCCCACACCTGACATGCTCAATTGGGAAAGACAAGCATCCATGACAGAAATGCAGTAAATGTAGTACTCTTCCTAAATTATGCTGTTGACAAAATCTGTAACATTTTGACTCTGAACATAATACTGTCACAAAAAGAGTAGGTACTGTACCAGGTACAACCAGGTACTGTACCAGGTACAACCAGATCCCATCCTTTTTTACTCGTCCCTGAAATCATCAAGTACATGGATGGAATGGCCCCTTACCATTCTCCTCAAACAGGTGGTGAACTGCACTTCCATGATCGTTTCCATCCATAAAGGTCCCATTCAGCAGTCTTCCAGTTCTTGAACTCATCTCCATCTTCATCTCCATTTGTGGCCCGATCACCCCAAACAATGGATCATTTCACCAGGTTTGAGTTCCACCCGTGAACTCCAGCTTTCTCCCATGAACTCGAGTCCCCTTCACCCCCCATAGGCCTCGTTGAAGCCACGCCCTCGGCCGCTTGGAATGGGCAGTCGTCACGACAGGTCTCGGGTCGCCGACGAGACGAGACATGAGACGAGACGATGCACCCGTGGGGAACGGTTGTGACGCCGTTCCGCGTTGGTCCAAAAAGAGGAAGCATATAGAATAAGATGTTGGATGGTGTGGGATGCTTTTGTAACCAAGCATCGTGAAACAGGCAGAAGACCCAGAGGACTATATAGGTATGTAGGTGGTTCTGAAAAGCTAGAATGCAAAAATATCATCCACATTTGGGCGTCCTTTTCAACCTGCATCGGGGTGTGGCTGCCGAATCCTGAATCTCAAGCCTATAACAAGTCGGAATGTAACGAACCAGACTCAGACTGCTACCATTGGAGCAGTCAGAAACAACTTGAAGACAAAAGGAAGAACGCAAACGACACGTCCTTTGTTGAACCTCCGAAGGTTAGGCGTGGGACACTTTGACAGAATGGCACATACATTGTGTGTTTGTCGGACTGGTTTTGTTCACACGGTCACTTGATGGAGAAACACAGCGCAGACATGTTGTTTTTGTACTCGCGTTGAGTCTTGTCAGCAGATGCTCAATGATGAGAGCCGGCATCACAATTTCCAATGCTAGATGTACAGTGAAGACTTGCCAAGTACTGCACGGACCATGAAGCTAAAGTATTCGGACCAGTGAAGCATGCATTGTTCCTTAAGTCTACCGTGATGGGAGAGCTATCGGTGGTAAGAAGCGAAGCGTGCTTGGCATCTGAGGCTTCCGCTTCAGAAAGCAGGCTGGGATGGGGAATGTGTGGACTTCGATGGTTCCTAGGAGTAGTGGTGTTTCTTTTGTGTTCGGCCTTTTGTTGGCAGCGGCCCAGCTTGGTGAGCATGGTGAAGCATTCGTCGGAGTTGGTGACCACGTGTGCTGAAACATGGAATAAGCCCGACACCGGGCCCTGGAGAAGAAGTACAATTTGTATCAATTTGTTGGTTGTCTTTTGGTTTTTGTGTCACCAGTCCCAGCTAGAATTTGCCCGAATGAGCGCTTTTTTAACTTATGACTGTTCATATTCAACCCCAGCTTGATTTGTCCAGTCTGCAGTACGACATCCTTCATTTGTTCTGTTCTTGTTCTGTTCTCCTTTGTTTGGTCCAGATGCTGAAGGTTGATTGGTCCACGAATCTTGGGCTGGTGTTGACCTTACCTCTTGGGTGTGGAATAAATACCCGCACAAATTCCCCTACGATCCACTGCCGGCGACACGATCTCTCCACGCGACACGCAAGGCGCCGGGCACAGGACGCACGCCTCGTCCAACTCGCCTCTCCACGTGTTGCGATGACGGCGCTCACTTTCGGAGCCAGTGTCAGCGCAGACAGCAGCGATGGAGGGTCGCAGACAGCCGACAGCAGACGAGTCGACTTCAAGAATTAGAGTCGCCACCACCAGAGTGTTCCACGTTTGGTGGGTGGATACAGTGTGTTTTCAATTTAGGAGATGCCTTGTAGGAACATCCATCGTTCATGTGTGGAGGCTTCAGAGATGTCCAGGAGTGCCAGATTCATTGAAGAGATGATCGTTCTTAGTGACCTGTTGGCTCGGCATGGTTGACGTTTCTTCCACGTGGAGAAGACCAGGTGTGTGGGGGTATCATAAGAGGTTCACTCTTGTTTTGCCATTTGTAGATTTGTTTGATACAGATCTTCGCTGCAGTCAGTCGAGTTCGTGATGAAGCGTGCTGACACTGGGGCACATGGCGCTGGAGTTGTGAGGAACGAGTGTTTGTTGGATTCTCAAGCTGTTTCAAGCTGTGTTTCATTGACTTGTGCAGATGACATGCCTGCCCGCCACGGACTGGCTCCTAGTTCTTCCATCCGCGCACTTAGAAAGATCAGAAAGCTCAAGTCAATGAAATGGTCCTGTCGATCAGACTCACCATTTCATTTTTTCGCATCTCTGAAAGACCATTTCTGTTCAGTTCCCTTTGTCCTGGAGACATTGAAACCATAAATACCATGGGACCATAATACCTACGAGATCCCTACGAGGACGAAAACGGGACGGGACGTCGACGGGACGTCACCCATGGTTGAGGGACGTCGCAGGGTGGAGAGGTGGGTGTTCCACCCTGTGTGAAGGGACAATAGAATGACCATGAATGCCACATGTCTCCCATGAATGCCATGTGGCCCAATGATAAGAAGACCCAGAAACCCACATGTTTGAGCCTATGTTTGAGCCATAGCCATGGCCATGTGAAGGATCCAACTGTGGGAGTATTACGGTATGTCATGGTCTTGTCAGTGGCCCTTGTGATAGTTTATTGTACGACACAGCTACTTTGGGACCTTCCATGAACTCCAGGGGGATGATGAAGACGAGTGACCCGTAGCTAAAACAACCGGAAGTCTTGAACAAGTGAATGTATTTTGGAGTGAAAGCACCCTATATTTAGATATTCCTATAGACCTACAAGGTTCCCAAAGGTGGTCATCAAGCATCGGAGGAAGCAATGGTTGACCAGTTGACCAGGTTGTAGGGGGACCGAGGTCGTATACACTTAATCTGTTCAAGGTCGTCTGCCACGCAGACAAGACCTGTTGTCGAACATTTTATACAATGTTGAACCTCTAGTACTTAGTGATCATGCCCAGGTTGCGTAAGGAATGTATCACCGGCCATTGCAAGTTTCGGAATCAGTTTTTGACCGTTCCTCATTTAGAATGGCCAAGGAAGACCCAGAGCCTGCGAGTGGCCAAGAGCAGCCATCGCTCGCTTGGCTGATTCTTTGCTGGTGGCGAGGTCACAAGGTGTGGGAAAGCCATGCCAGCATGGACTCGTTTCCAGGCCTTCATTGTTTTTGATTTTGATTATCAGGTTGAATTCAGTTAGTTCTGTAATGTTATATATACCAGGAGACCCCAAGGGGTGTTGTTTGGACCCTAAGGGGCGGTTAATGGACACCGTAGGTGTGTAGGTGTGAGACACCCTGAATTCCAACCTAAGTCCAAGTGATCAGGTCCGCGAAGTCTCAGTTATAAGCTATATATAGGTGTACACCGTCCCCAGATCATAGGCACATCATTGTAGGTATTGTCACACATTGACACCGAACGTCCGGCACACCCAGCCAGACTGGGTCAGCCGGTGGACAGCACCACGTGTGCAGAAAACGGAGTGAGCAAGGAGATCAACCTGACCATATGATCTTTGTCGCCTAGCAACCTGGATGGTGACCAGTGGAGGTTACAACGATCCAGTATAATGTAGACTCTTGAGAAATGAAACTTCCATATATGAGGAGGTTTTGCAATCCGAAGGGCGGGGGGTTGAACAACATCAGCCAGAGCCTCCATGTTCAGTGGTTTTCGTAGGTGGTAGGCCGGTTTCTCACTGATTTTGAGGCAGTTTTCGCCCTTTTGGGGTTAAGACCTCCTCGTTGGGAATGTTGTTGATTTGTTTAAATTGGGGTCGGGAGAACCTGATAAAACCTCATTTTATATAGATTATTTTACCAATTCCTGAGTATGTAGACTCTCATCCTCACGTGGGAATGGTTTTACAATTGACAGCGAGTTTGTTGAAGATGATCGGTTGACAACTCACCAAGCAGCCCCCCCAAAAAGAAGTCCACTTCACTTGTAAAGAAAGTCCGCTCACATTTTGGTATCAATCACTGTTCGATAGGGTGAAGAAAAGGAGGGGTCCCATGTTGATTTCAAGGATCAGCAGAACCCTAGGTGGAGGAGCGTTGTTGGGTTGATACTGCCAAGGTTGTGGGGTTCGAGGTGGGCGTGAAGAAATTGGAAGTAGACAGAGTATTCAGTTTAGCCTGGCCTGTTTCACTAAATCCAGTTTCATTTTGGTGTTTGTTTCAGTTTGAATTTGTAAGCACACCTCTATAAATATATATATATATGTATATGGAAGTCCTACTTCGAATATACTGCATGTCATCAACTTTACTGGTTGGTAGAATCCTTTCACACTCTTGCTTGTTTCTGACCTCGTCTCTCAGCACACCACGTGCAGTCGCGTGGTGAATTCAGCGGTGAACCAAGAGTTTCCGGACACCGCCTAGATCTGGATGTGTGGTGGGGATACGACTTGACTGGGAACTTCATTGACTTGACTGGGGATACGATAGTTGAAGGAAGAGGAACTTCATTGACTCGTGATACGATAGTCCAGTGGTTTGAGCAGGGATGAGACTTTTTCTTGTGATTAGGGTTGGTTGAAGTGGGGCGATGTAGGAATTCTTGAAAATAGTAGTGTGATTCACCGGCCTCGAGCTGTCAATTCATAGTTTTGCTTCGAGCTGTCAATACAAATCCAGTTGGCGATGAACCATCGTTGGCCCGCATCGATCGACGCACCGGTCGAGCGGCCCAAAACGAAGCGCGTCATCGATCGATCGACGGCGGGCGGAGATGGAGAGGTGGTGGGTCGAAGGAACGACAATTCGATGTGGTGGGTCGATGTCGGTGTTACAGGCTAGGGTCAAAGGACTGTACCAATTGCAATAGGCGGATTGAACTCATTGAGCTCTCTACCAGTACTGGTATCATGGAAGTGGATGGCATGGTCATGCAGGGCCTCAAAGAGACGGTTATTTAAACATACTGGGTGTTAAGTCCTATGATGATATGCTTGTTGGAGAGTGGCTGTTCAACTAGTCTTGGTTTCTCCAAAGGGGTCTTAGGACAAGTGACTCCGGTCATTTTGTGAATCTTTAGCAAAATAAAATATTACCATCCTCAAACTATTCATGGTACCACAACAATACTTTGGGTCGTTCCTATCACCTGTAACAGTCGGTACAATTTTCACATATGGTCACTATTTTAGAGAAAGGCCTTCGCCTTGGACCTAACCATCATCATCCACAGGTCCCAGGGAATAGGATATACCCAAGACAATACTCAATAAAACACAGGATCTGGTTTTACGGAAGACCGGACCTGAATTTGGTGGAGTTGCCGCACCTACCTGGGGCATGCATTCCGACCCGAGCGTCGAAGCAGAAGCTGAACAAAGAGGCCGTAAGGATCTCAGGTTGGTGATTGAGTTGGACTAGCTGCTTTTGCGGTAAGCTACAGAGGAGCTCTTCATATCTTCAGCGGCGTGTACTCTTTGTGTTTTCCGTTTTCAACGTCCCAATGTCTCAAGGTCATCTTTGGGGCAGAGCACTGGCACTGTTCGGGAATGTTGGATTCCAATTTTTCTGGGTAAACTTTCCGCATGTCAGGCTGAAGGCCGAGGGTCTTGATCCCTCAGGACCTGATGAGTACAGAAGGATGGTGCAAAAAAAGCTGTTTTCTGTCAAAATTGCCGGTGTGTTTGAAGATGTACACGCACTCACTGCCACGATCCAGTTCCAGCGTGCAATATGCACAAACGCACATGCAGATGAACCCGGTGATGAGCCCAACCAAATACTTTGAGCAGCATCCAACAGCAGCATCATGAAAAGACATCTCATCAGCTGACATTCTAAACCCAACCTCGAACTCCAACCAAGTCTTGCAACAGAAGAACTTTCGTTTGGTTGCTAACTTCGAACTTCCAACATAGAAGCACCGCTGAGATCCATACGCTTCTCGCTTTGGGGACCATGCCGCGGATCCATCAGGCTGCGACCGCTCCGGTGGATGGCCCGCGGAGTTACGCACGGGTTGCGGGGACGAGGGCTCTGAGGAAGGAGTCGAAGTGCTCGGTCTCCAGAAGTCTTTGTTTGTTAATTTATTGATCTCCATGTCAATATCCCCTATGAAATCACAGGGGTCCACCCACCACCCTGAATTGACATGGGGATATTTATTGAATCACACAAAGGTATCACAAAGTGAAAAGACATGTAAACTTGGCTGGGCTGCTTTTTCCTTGTGGAAAGGAGGGGGTCGGTGCGATGTTTCAAAGGACTCACCCTCGGACTTTGATGACTTTTGGGCAACTCTTCAAAAGTCCGTTCTCAAATCATGTATGGAATCCGGAAGTGCCTCTCACACGGGCGTCTCTCGCAGTTCTAGGGTCTTGGCTGATGGATGAAGTGCTGGGAATTCGATGCCAGACTTGAAAGAGGCCATATGGGTATAGGTCTATTTCAAAAAGAGGCCCTGGGATGCCAGGTCTTGGGTGATTGCTATCACCCAGCCGTGGCGGATCTTTGTGAGATGGGCACGGCTCAAAATGACAGCCGAGGATCTTTTTGGCGGGGTCGACGCGTCAACGTGTTTTGTTCGCTTTCTGGCTTCGCATAGCTTCGCAAAGACATCAAGTTCAAGTGCAACACTTTCCGCCAAGCAGGTTTCTGCCATGCAAAGGATACTGAGATCCATATCCAACGGAGCATGGATAACATCTCGGCTGAATCCTTGGCGACTTTGGTGATCTCATCTATACAGTAGGCCTTCAAAAGACTTCCATGAGGTCCCCTTGGTACAAAGTGTTGTTCAAAATGGCCAGAAGGAGTCGCCGCTGGGACACCAGCCGGAGGGTTGAGTTGTCGGGCCACCGCGCACGACCAACGCGTTCGTGTCGTTCGGCTCCTGCAGGGCGTGGCGTTTCAGGGGCTTGTACAAGGCACGCAGAACTGAATTGCACTGCACCGGCGAGTTGCGTCGGTTTTGTTGTGCCCGGGAAAGACGTGTCGCATGACGTAGATATAGAGAATTTAGGCTTGAATTGGTGGGGTCCTTGTTCAGCTGCTGATAGTCTGATGGGGAAGCGGATGTTGTGATTCCAGATTTGGTTGGATCCATTTAGTGGTTTTCGTTTGCTTCACTTTCTGGAGCACAGCTTGTGCTATCCTACTGAAAACTGGAGTGTAACCCTGCAAGCCTCAAAATGTCACCATGTCATACACGCCCTGCTTTGATGTAATGTCTGTTCAATAAACAGAGGTTGGACTTACTGGGGCTTTGGGAATAGAACACCTTCGTCGCTGATACAAGATGGTAACCAAGTCGATGGCCAAATTGAATCTTGAACCAGCAGAAAAAACTAAGTCGCTGCCGGGTAGGAGATATTGCCACCCTCCAAACACTTGGATCCTGATAGGAAATAGACACCCAATAGACACCTGGCGCACTTGGAAATGGGTGCTACCTGTACAAGATAATTAATACAACTACTTCGCTTCTTTTCGACGGTTCTGAGCCATTTTCCGGCTACTTTGGAGAGACCAGGTGTACCAATACCATGTCATACACCATATATGCCATTATACGTACTGGCATGTAGCAATTACACCCTACTGGAGTTTTAAAAACATATAAACACGACTCAATGTTCGGTAGTACAGGACCAGGTTTTGGACCTGGCTTTGGACCTGCCACATATCTTTTCACCGTCTTCCCGAGGCCTCGCACGGCCCAGACTCATCGCCCGTGGCATGAAGTGCCTGTTGTAGAACGGAGGGTAGAGCGGTAGGGGGGCAGCGATGACTTGGGCGATTCGTCGATAAGACCAGGTACACTCCGACTCATGTTTCTATGGAAGTGGATGGCATGGTCCCTTGGAAGACCACTTTCCTCTGCGAACAGGGTGTGGCCTCCACTTCCATGTTAGTGTGTCGGAGCGTATGACTTCCAAAGACAATTCGGAACATGGTCAATGTTGTTGAATGTATCTCTATATGGATGATCATGCAATACCCTTCGTAGCAACAAGAAGAGCATCAAACATACTCTTTTGCATTCAGCCTGTTGTTGTTCGTTCCTGAATTCGAGCACATTCACCTAGTCCTGAGCAGTATGGTAATCAGTTGGGTTCAGAGTCAGTCCTGAAGAGCGTGCCATTCTGGGTCGGAAACATGATATCAATGGTGCCCTATATATAACTGACATGACCATGGTTTACTCATATATTTTTGCTTTGCTGCCGGCTTAGGCGCTAGGCGATGTCGGTTTTTTTCAACGGGCTGCGATGTCCGTCGTGTGGGGACGACGCCAGCGCAGTCATTCCCACTGCCTGTGTTCAGCGGCGGTCTCCGGTCGGCCTGTGCTTTCCAGGTACACTTTGTTTCCACCTTTGGACTTTCTGGCTTACTTGAAGAGGACGCAGCACTGGCGCACTGGCCCAACCTTGACGAGAGTTACTGGTTCTTCTTTTACCCAACATTTGTGACCTCAGTGCAGAAGTCCTCTATGAATTCCAAACATATCTGAGTATGCACCCACCAGTGACTAAGCCAATAGAGTATCAAAACTAGTTCGTAGTTTTTGTAAACATGGTATAACAATGTAAAACACAAGGACGACGCAACAAGTACAATATGTTTAGAGTTGTTCTTATACAACACTACGTTCAGGAAGAGTTGTTTGTCAACCGCGGTGTCAAGTTCAAGCTTCTCTTGTCCAAAAGATCTCCACCGTCAGGTTGAAGTTGAAGCTACTCCTTGCCCAGTACTTCTCCTTCAAAGGCTCCCCCCGTAGCGGGATCTCGCAGCATCCTCCTCAAAAGAATCCTGCAAAAGGCAACTCCCGGGTCCCTCACAACCACAAACAGAGCTTCATCACCCTGCAAACGAAGAAGAACACGTGTGGCATGTGCCAGACCAAAGAACCAGACCGAAGAACCATGTGGGTGTATTAACATAGAGAGACCTCCCAGTTCAACCTCCCGGAAGGAACATAGACCAGTCTACCCAGCCAAGGCCAGGAGGTCCCATATCAAGAAGGTTCTTCAATAATTCTTCGGTCTGGTACATGCCACCAAGTACTCTTTCATGACAGAACCTTCATTCGGACCTCTCAGTTCCCACGCATATCAAGAGGCTTCTTCCATGCTTCGTGTCTTCCTTTTGGTAAAACAACAACAACGGCTTCGAAAAGAAAGGCTTTTGGACCACGGCCCCTCTCCCTCCAGCCCTCGCCGCGAGGATCCATGTGGCCTACCATCCGGGCCGCGCTCGGACCGAGGTGGCCAGGCGAATCGCCATCGGTGGGAGCGAACACCGAGTCGCCCGCGGTTTTGGCTAAGCTAGCTCGGGTGATTTGGGATGGGTGAATTCCCTGGGCATGGGGAAGATGTTGTGTGATTTTCACCGGTTCCTTAGAGCATATCCACGGACTGACGACATGTTAACCGAAACGACATTGGAAATGAAACGTGCAAATGAGACGACCCCGATGAAATGAAATGGCATTTAAGAGAATGAGTCACAGAGTAGTTTTCAAGGAATCTTCATCAGGACATATGGCATGACATATTACTTTGAGATACTCTCAGGATCTCTGAGGGAGTCATTATGCGTCATTGATGTCATTAGGATACCTATTGCAATACCTTTCTTTCTGATCACATTCAACTTTTTTTCTATAGTTGGAAACCACACATATGGTAACTCTTCCACAGCTTGTGAACAGCTGGGTCAGCAGTTCATTGACGAGTCACCGATCATGACTTCGCGGTCAGCAGTTCCTTTCCCTTGCGTTCTTGCCACACCGGGATGATGAAGGATATGTCCAAGAGTTTTCAAGAATCCGAAGCCGGTCATGTCTACAGACCGAAGCGTTGGAGCTTGGAGATGCTTGCAGCATGTTGCGTACGACCCTGTGATACATTGATTATGAAGATCTGAAGATCCATCAAGCTGATCTGAACGATCTAAAGTGATCCGCTTTCATGAATCTCTTGAAGGAGAAGGTGCCTGGTCACCACTCCCTGGATCGAAAGGACTAGACCGCCCAAGCCGCGACTCGGTCCACCGAATCCGACCAACAGCACCGACGAACAGCGGTGTTGCGAGAGAGGTCCCGTTCGCATGGGTTTGCTCAGGGAGGTTCCGTGATCGACTTTGGAAGCAAACTCAAGGACATCGACAGACTGCAGACTGTTGCAGGCGTGGACAGCAGAGGGTGCAGTGGGCTTGAAAACATCCCCGCCTGATGGCGGAGTTCGAAGAAACATGAGAGGCCACCAAGAATGAGGCGAACCGTTAAACTATGTTGTTGGAGGCAAGAGGGCAAACAGACCCATGAGAAGCCTGGACTGTTGCATTGGCTAGATGCAGACGAGCCCCCCATGCCCCTACACCAGTGGCCGCAGAAGAGACGTTCAGGGTGAGATTTTTTGACCAAGAGTCATACACTTTTGATGCCCACCACAGTCCATTGGACTGTTCACATGATTATATAAATATATCTCTTCCTCTAAATGTCTCCAGTCCATTCGGGCTATGTTCATCGACTGGAGATCCAAGACACTGTACATACAACAGATTCCTGTGAACAACCTGATACCTGATGAGTTTGACACATCCAGAGCGAGTCAGGCAGCTGATTATGCACATGACTGCAGAGTGCCTGGGCACATCCAGCAGTTCGTGAGTTCGAAAGGGTGAGTGCTGCTGCTGCTGCTGTTGTTCCTGTTCCTGTTCCTGTTCCTGCTACTGCTACTGCTACTGCTACTGCTACTACGACCACCACCACCACCACTACTTCTATGACGACCTCGACTGCGACTATATGTCTACTACTAGTTCTTGTTGTTGGATCGTTTGGTGGCTTTAAAGTGTGGGCACAAGTGGGGGAGGTTTGGGAAGATGTTCATCTACAGATTTGGATTTGCTATTGAAATCACACCTTGAGAATGATGAGCAGAACGGGGAACATTGAACCATCCTTGATTCATTCAAAAAGGTATGTCCGATAGAAGCGATTTTTTTTTGCAGATTTGATAACTGCACAACTTGACTCGGATTGGCGGACATGGGCGGTACTTTGGTGCGAAACCGACCTTTAGACTGAAGAAAACTTGCCTGTACAATCCTTTACCAGATTTTGCTACAGGGTCTTATGGATTTGTCCCTTTTCCATCGTTTGGTGATATGGGATACCCCAACTTCTTGACCCCTGCAGTGTACACATATTATATTCCACAAGAAGTCATGAACCAACCCATCATATAATATAGGCGATATTAGTAGGCGATATTACTACTATGTTGTTTGTGCGGCTTTTTGACCATTTGAAAGGTTTCGGGTTTACCGGCATTAATTTCTGCAAACAACTGGGGCCTTGGAAAACAAACCACCTGCTGACTTATTTATCAGACGGTGACAGTTTCATAGATCTTCACTGTTTAAAACAAAATCACCTGGTTCGGCTATTTGGGTGTGTATTAAAATAGGGAGACCACCGAAAAAACCTGGAAGAAGGGAATAGACTCGACGACCAAAACACATTTGTTGGGGGTCTCCCTAGGAGAATGCACAGCCATTTCAATGGCGCTCAGGAAGACCAAGAAGCGCTTTCCAAACCTGGAGGCACTTTGCACGGTCGGCAGTGCTTAGGATCATCCCAAGAGATGACGCTTTTGTTTTTGGGGGATGAGGAAGCTGTTCATGTGGGTTGGGGGGGCATTCTGCTGCCAGTAGATGGGTGGACTGGTGACAAGATATTTGTTGAAAGCGCATTGACCAGGAACGGAAACATCAGGACATATCAGGACCATACAAATCATCGTTGAAGATGGCACAAGAAAATATTTGTTTACCTATTTCGTCCTTTATATACTTGTCATGAGTAGCTCTATATTCGATCGGGATGTGTGTGTGTGTGTGCGCCTCAAGCTAGAACCCTTGACTTCTCAAAACATGAGGCAGAGTGTTTGTGGTCATGCCTGGCATGCCTGAGTGTTCAATGCCAATCGGCTCAACCACTGCTCCAAGCAGGACGGGTCGCCACAAAAGATTTTGAAGGGTAGGGTTCCCATGCCTCTACCCAGCAACCACTCGCTTGCTGTGAAATACGGATGTTGGCAACTCAGAGACCGTGTCGATCAATCAAGCCTCAGGCCTTTCCCAGACACCAGGCCGTGGTGCATTTGCATGAGGAATCTTTTTGGTTGGTGAATCTTGTTGTCAAAATCCAACACTTCAACTCGTGAACCATGTTCTAATACTACTGCTGATGCAAGTGTCCTCCAGCACTTAGAACCAAGGGTCTAGAGTCTATAGGAATATAAATAACAATGAATTGCAATGATTTGACATGGTCAATGATTTGTATACACCACCGTATATAGCTTTTTGTCTCTATAGATACGCCATATGTTTATGTTTATATGATCCATCTCAGCTGGTGCAACTGTTTGCTTCAACCAAACCACGCGTGGACCACGCCCTTTGTTCCCCCTCTTTGGTCACTGGTTCCTTTGGACTCCGCATGTCCTTTCGTCACTTGAAGCTCAGCGTCCAGGCCAGCTTCGAGCTCTTGGGTTCGGGCACCCAGCGAATGTGTTGGTTACCTTGCTTCGTCCGTAGCGCTCGCTCGCTCGGAGAGCACGAAGGGCTCACAATCGAAACGAAGGGGTTTTCGTGTGTTTTGGAAAAGGTGGTCATATGCTGAAATGTATTTTTTTGGCGTCAACAGCTTAGCTCGATTTTGGTTTAAAACGTCGTTCATTGGAAACACATTCAAACGAATTGATTTAGAACACGGCTCTGCAAGGGGTTCCAAGAGGAAATTAGACAGCGTTGATGTTCAAAGCTTTATCAAAGGACTGTTTAATTGGCGACCACGTGGAAGAACGTCATGTACGTGGAAACAGAGTGTATATATAAACAAGGTTTTTGACAAGAATCCAATTACAAATCGTTTTGTTGTATAACTTCTATTTGAAAACAAATTTACCGTCAATGAACTAGTTGATTCAACTTTAAAGTTGGACACCAGTTACGCGGAAAGGTTGTGTTTCATTTGGAAAAAGGAGCGTTTGGTGAACAAAGCACGCGCGGGATTGGAGAATGTCAGCAGACTTCAGCTGTCAGTTGAACGTTGTTTCCTTTGTCATCTCTACAGCTGGTGTTTGATCAGCTTGTCGAACCAAACGGCTAATGTTGTCGTCTCTGAAACTCGGAGGCAAAGCCCTCAGCTCAAGTAAGCTGCCTCGGCCGTTTGGGCCCTTTGGGGCTCAAGCCTTGCGCCAGGCGCCGGTTCGAGACACCGAACCACCGCGGTGCGCGAACACCGCGGAGGTTTCGCGTCCTTTGGGCGATTTCCGGCCGAACTGTCGCCACCTTTGCTCCAGAGCAGGTGGAGGGCAAGTCGGTACAGTGGCTCAAGAGGATATTGGCCAAGCAGATTCTCCTCTGTAATGGTTGCACCGCCTAAGGATAGCCTACCTTTGATAGAGACCTCACACATTATGTGCATTCATGTACTTGTTGTGTTTGCATTGGATGGAGAACCTCTGCGGTCCTGCATTCACACTTGTTGTTGATCGATAGGATCCAATACAAAAAGTCAAGGAATAACTGCAGTATAGCTACTTAGCTACTTATCACGAAACATCAGGATGACCTGAAGGCATGGGGTGTCCAATGGAACCCACGCAGTACTGGGAAAGGTAGTCTACCGTGCGGTGTATTGGTGTCCTTGGACTGTCGCAGCACATGAATCTCTCGATACAAAGAAACCACAACCTTTTGAGTAGCGTGCCCTGACAAGTAGTTTGCATGTGGGGTGTTACCATGTCTCATTTTTTTACCTCCAACATCCTCCAACCCAATTTACCATCCAAGCTAGTGCCTCTCTACTTCTTTGCGGCTCACCTTTCAAGAGGCGCATGGCATAGTTGGTTGAAGAAGAAGCTTACAATCTGAAAAACTAAGCTTCCAAAGACCTCCAATCCTTTTTTGGGCAATCCATGTGAACGAGTTTGTGGTGAAGAGATTTGCTTCTTGGTTGCTTGGCCTTCCTGGCCTCCCTTTCGTATTCACCGAGAGCTGTTGCGTCTCGGAGGCCCAGAGTCAACGGACCTGGTTTTCCCCAAGAGATCAAGCAGTTGATATAATTAGTTCATATGACGTGGAGCAAGGTGAAAATGGGCTCCATAAATCATGAGATTTGCATAACATCATAAGTCTCAGGCTCCAACCAGGTACCCTGGTATAGATATGTACAGATCGTGGCTGCAATAGCCTTTCTTTTGGACAGTACCTGTTCCTATGTTGGGACCGTAGGTGGAAAGAGATCATTTCTGCCACTGAGGATTGGATTTACAAGGTTCCAGCAAAGGTGCATTGCAGAAGATCTTGGACGTGTGTTAGACGACCAGGAGAGGTGTCAAAGTTGCAGAGATTGTAGAGGAAGATGGGTCGAGTGCGAGGGTCCATGTTGCATGTCCACGTGGATGACCAGCAAGACAAACCACAGGATAGCGAATGACAAATGCCAGAAACGACCAATGCTAGAGACCACAGGGGTAGTAAACCAGGAGCATGACTAATACTATAGAAATGGGTTGTAGTGACCCCAATATATTTTTATCTCAACGCAAGCCATTGTTGAATCAAGGGCGATCTGGATGAAGTCATTTGTGGCGAGCTGTGGTTTTGTATTTTTTGTTGGGTTCTGTTCGGATGTTTTCCTGCCCTCTACCATGATTGACACTCGGAAGTAATTTCGTTTCGTTCGAAGTGTGGTCTCCTCTACCAGGAGGTCCTTCCTCCTTCAACGGTGCAGCTCCTTGTCGCGGATTTCGAGCAATCCCACGAGTGCGACGTGAAGCTCCTCATGGCGTGTGCCACGTATCGCTATGAGGAAGTGGAAAGGTTGCTACAGAAACCACTAGCTCCAGACTTCACACGCGATTTTGGCTGGACAGCACTACACACTGCAGCATGGGCTGGCAGTTCGAAATGTATATCGTTGCTGCTAGAAGCCCGGGCAGATTTGGACCGACAAGATTGGTTTGGCTCGACACCACTCTACTTGGCAGCTGAGAGAAACAATCTGGAAGCTGTGTGGTTGCTGGTAGCAGCTGGAGCTGACGAAAGCAAGGCTGCAAATGATGGGTCAACACCATTAAACATTGCAGCCTCATGTTGCTCAAAGGGTTTTATATTATACTATAATATAGATTTGTTGGTGTCCCTTCCAATGGGCCATATTCTGTTGTTCCAGGCGAGACCCTGTATCAGTAAATTCAAGGCAATTGCCAGCGAACACCTGTCAGTGGCGCTGCTGCTGCTGCAGCTGCTGCTCTGGGAGCATTTGCCGTTGGTTATGGTTGCTTGCAGCCATGGAAGAAAGGCTGATGTTGAACATGTCCTCAAGGATTGGCCATCCAAAAGTGTTACCTGTGCAGAGAGCGCTACAGGCACCTTCAGAACGCCTCCTTCACAATGGTTTTCTGCATGAAGCAGGCCTGTGGTACTTATATGTACTTATAACATGTCTTAACATTCTGTTCACAAGTCAATGGAGATGATGTCAAGGCTCCTACAAATCTTTAAATTGAGGTCTATAAAGTTATAGTCATTTTTCCTGTTTCCACCAAAACTGTAGGTGTCCACCAAGTTTTTCCTACGTCCTGACAACATGGTCAATTGTTCATTGCAGTCAGGTATATTGTCATTCGGCTGTGCAGGCTACCCTTGCGCCATGCCGCGTTTGCACAGGGGAATGCGCTGGCAGCAAGCTCCAGGCGTTTGCGACGCTGGCACAGCCGCATTCCTTTCGGGGAACCTTTTATCTCCTTTGATGCGAGAAAAGGACCTGAAGGGTCCGGTATTTAGAAATGATCAAAACGATCATGCCTTCGACGTCTTTGCCGATTAAGTACCCACTTTGCTGTGAATCACACTTCCCAGTGGATCATCCGATGGTACCATCGTCCGATCGACCAGCGGACTATGACTAGGTCGACGGAGAACATGGGAAGATTTAAGGGAGGTCCGTATCAGCTCTTGGTCAGGCTTTTTGGTTCCGGACCCATCTACACCTCTGAAGATTCACATGGAACCTGGTGGCCAGTCCGACTTACTTCCCTTACTAAGTACAAGGCAATTTGTTGACCATTCTCACTACAGTAATCACTAATCACGAACTATTCGCGTGCTGTTCTTGGGCACACGCGTGTGAATCTTTGGGTGCACACCAGACTGATCGGACCATCTTCGCCAGGGATGCGATCCAAATCAATCCGGCAATAACTCTCGTCAATTCCTGTTTCACGTTTGGTCGGATTGGGGTGCCAGACGAAGCATGCGCCGTGTTTTGTGCAACCCCCTCGGGCACTAGGGCACTCCAACGAAGTTCAAATCTGAACCTAGAGTTCAAAGCTGAAAAAAAGACAAGACTGGTCGTTGACACTTGAGGGATCTAGCGCCAGCCGCTGATCTGGAACACAACCCTTTTCATGGAATGACTGATTCCAGCCACCTGCACTTGTGCGGAACAGTGCAACAACTTGAGCTTTGTGCAACGGCTGTAGCTAGTTCCGCCCTCTTTTTCTTGGCAGATCGAACTAAGTCGGAGACTGAACATGGACATGAGAGCAAGAAGAGTTGCCTGCTCTGCGGCTTGCATGAACTGCCAAAATGGCGCAGGAAGATGGGCTGCGAAGTTACAAACCCTGGGACAGACCACCTTTGTTTGGCAACTTCTCCTAGAAGTAGCTTTGGCAGTTACCTTGTCATCCCAGATACCGCTTGAGATTTCGGCAGTCAGCATTGTGAGAGAATTCCATGCTCCCATCTCTTTCCACGCGAACCGCTCTCTTTCACACGTCGACGAAAGAGATTGCGTCGCGACGGAGCGAAAAAGACACAGCGCCGCTGTTTCGTCGCTTTCGTCCGAGCGTCGCGGGCGTCGTTGGTGTTTTGAACACCGAGGGCCTCGGGCCTCGGATCGGGCTTCGTCTTGTCACAGGGACGAGGACTCCGCAGCCTCGTGGCCTCTCGAGTTTGAGAAATGGCCCCGAACGGATGCCTAACAATGCCTAAAATTTCAACACACATGACACCATGACATATCATGACACTGATTGGATCTATTCCCATGAAGTGTTCAAGTGCAAGAAGTTCACCCAGAGCTCAAAAACACAGGCAACAGGACAGCAAGACAGCCATGGAATTCCAACCTACGTCATAGGTGGAACTATTTGGAACCAGTTAGTCAGTCTCCATTTGTGGTCCTATGACGAATGACAGTTGCACAGACACACAACAAATTCGATCCAATGCAGGCTACGTTGCCGGACAACCTAGGACTTGCTAGAATCTTGCTTGTGCTTGGCAAAACCATGCAAAACCATGCTTCTTACAAGACAACACACCTCAAAAAAGGTGCCATGCCCCAGGGTTTCTGACCCTGACAACCTCTTTCATCTGATTTTGCCGTTTCTTCGATTGTTCAACGCTGAATGGACGTCTACCCCGCTTGTCGACGATCGGTCGTGTCGCGTGTTGGTTGTTCTTTTTTGTTCCGGACCCTTCTCGCGCAAGCGATCAAATATTTTTTGGGCTGCCTGCGGTGGTGGTTAAGGGGGTTAAGGGCAGAAGGAAGTAAGGATTCCAAGTTTCCCTAGAACTCTAGGAACCAAATGACTAGTGTGAGCGTGAAAAAAAAACATGCATTAGGAGCTTACTCCCGTACTTAACTTAGGCGCTTGCTTAGTTAATTAGATAGAAGTAAGGACGGGCCAAAGACTATACGTCCTGTGACGTCCCGACCTTGATGGTGCAGGGAGGTGGCGCCGTACTGTTGGCGACTATGGCTTTGTCCTTGAAGATTCACATGCAACTTTGAAATAGGTCCAGCAACGAACAACTCCAAAGGTATGATCCCAGAATTGGTTTAAGGGAGAATCTGCAGGAAAGCCATAGTTTTGCGGGTGAAAACCAGGGTTAAAGCAGTTTAGATGATCCCCCTTAAACCAGTTCTGAAAATCGTCGGCCCATTCGTCCCTTTTCAAACCGGTAAACCGACGGTTTCATTCGCGTCGTCAAGACAGGTTATGATGCACCGGCAACCATCGATGTCGAGATGGTGGACGGAAGGAAGAAGCGGCTCTTGGTGCGGGGGCCGGTCCGACCGGCACGTGGACGGGGGGAGCTGCGAACACCCGTGCACCCACGGTCCGGCCGACCGGCACGTGGACGTCTTTTTTTGTTCGAGTGTTGGACTGGTTCACTGTTAACATGACCAACGCGTGGGTCTATTCGCGTGTCACACAATGGCAGTGGTTCAGAAGCACCTCGGTTGACAGACATACTGAGAGGTCTTTCATTGGTTTCACCGGTCGGAGCTCACAGGTCGGTCTGGAACACGAGGTCACTGGGACGCCGGCGGGGCCCCGGAACGAGGGTCACCGGGACCGTGGTGAATGTGCGATACGAACTGACTGGGTTTCAAGGACAACATGGGTTTCGACTCATTGGGGTGTTTGCTTATCTGTATAGAGCAGTCGGCTTTCACAAGGCAATCACTATGTTCAGAGGAATGCCTTCGACCTAACCATCATCATCCACTGGGCCCAGGGAATAGGATATACCCAAACAATTCACAACCGGTAAAGTCGGTGAAGGACAAACGTGAGCTATAAGGCCATAAGGAGACTCCTGAGTTTTGATTTGGTGAGAGTCCTTTGTCCAGGTTTTGTGGGTTTAAGTTTTGAAGTCACTCAGATCACCCAGATTGGGGGTTGGAAGTTGAAGGATCTCGCTGTGCATGAGCATGCCATAGCATGCCCATCAAACAAAGCTATCAGTTGCTGGCCGTTTGACATTCCAAGTCCATCTAAGTCCTATGAGATTCATTGGACTCCCGTCATTGGCATGTTCCCAGTCAATGTGGTACTTCATTGTGAATTTGAACCCTTGAATGGAAGTCACTCAAAGCGGCGATTTGGTACGCTCGTGCCTGTTATCACTGTACCTCAAGGACTCAGCGCTGGCTGCAACGGCTGAAGTTTTGCAGTAAAATCTATTGGCCACACGAAGTCCCTGAGAGCTAAAGCGTTGTGGGGAAATGATCTTCCCAATCAAGAACCTACACAGATTGTTTGCCGCCATGCAGGGTCACCCAATAGATGATTTACCACCATGCAGGGCCACCCAGATGAAAGGTACAGCTCTTCTTTTGCGTTCGTTTGGCCTCTCTGTTTATAAGACATTATAAGACAGTTGCATGTGGCACTGCACTCCAGGCTGAGCATTACAGCACCAAGGAGATGCAGGACCAGGGCCGCAGGGGGAACCCTGCTCCCAGTGTGTGCAACCGACCTTTTATACCCCAAAAGGGCAACATCTCGCATTGTCCAGGTTAGGCTTCCCCACTTAATTAACATACACACTGTCTTGCTCGGGGGATCAAACCCTGAATTCAAATTTATTTTAACATCAATCAGTCAATCTCCATTACCATGTCTTCCAGGTTGGATCCGTCTCGCATTTTGTTCTTCGTAATTCGGAATGGATTGAAAACCACCTGCGGCCAAGCTCATGGCGCAGCTAAGCTAGTCCCCTTCCCTGGCAGTGGTCAAATCATGTCAAATCCATGAGCTCGGAAGCTCACCGAAGCTGTCAGCTCACGAAGCACCGTTCCAGGCAAGCTATCTCGGTCCAACAAGAGATCTCGGTTCGGAACACATGACGTTTCGCAGATCGTTTCGGCGTATCGATTGGTCCCGCGGATGGAGAAATGGCCAGGCCAGTGTGATTCAAGGTACAAGGATGTACAAGGTCTTATCATGCTTTGACTAGAGTCACGCCATACTGGAATCAACAGAGGTCAGGACAAGTCACCTTAGGGACTTCCCCAGCCTCGCTTTGCTTCCCTCGTCAACAACTGGGGTTCAGTGCAAAGTGTTTCAGGTTGTTTGATGCACTTAGCCTGAACTTAGCGGTCGTAACAGAACTGTGATCGTTCGTTTCAATAAAGCAAGATCAGCCACGCCTTGTTTGTGCATCTGTGACTGGATTGATGCAGATCAATCCGCAGACTGGTCAAATCAATGGACCGGAAGATGCGCAAGCAGGGAAGATCCATTTTGTTCACTGATGTTTTGCCTTCTCAACCTTTTGAAGCTGCTTGTACTTCCAAAATGTTCTATTTAATCCTCCAAGGATGGCTACAATGATTGACAGAGGATGCATCCTACGTGGTACCCCTTTGTTATTTGTTGTTGTGCTTCTCTTGTTCTTTGCAGATGGACCATCGTCCGAAGCATTGGTCCGAAGCATTGCAAGGCAGTGTCATGCGTTTATTTTGGTCCATTTTCGTGGGCAGTGAGGACATCGTGGACACCTGGCAGTTTGAATGTCACTTGGAACACATGAAGGTGCGAAGATCGGGGGTCGTCTGAGCACAGTGGAGGGAGGTCGTTGGGGCTTGGGGGGCTTCAACGTTCAGTTATCGGCCCACCACTTTTGAAAGTTTGCCATACTCAGATCTTTCAATGAAGTCAGCTTCCCAGAAGATCCTAGAATGAGGCAAGCTCTTCCGACCAACCCACAGCATAATACACATCGCCATGCGCTGTGCTTTAAAATTACAAACAAATACCTTGCCACAGCCCTCCAGGCCCTCCTCACCTGCTCACACCTGCTAGACAAATAATTAAACTTGTTTTCCGCACGCTTTCCTCACGCTGAAACTTGCGTTTGTCAGAAATCAAGGTCATTGTCGATGCTTTGCAGGGCTCACTACTAAAACCAGCAAACATGTCTGTGGACTGCTGCACATCCATACAATGCCTGCTGTATTCTTGCTGCATTGCCGATTTCGCCATGGCTTAGCACAGTGGCCTTCACACGTGAGCTGATGGTCGGCTCAGGAGCTTTCGGTCGTAGCAGGCGGAGGTGATCGGAGCTTTCGTCGCTTTGGAAGCCTTCGAAACTTTCAGTGCAGTACCCAATACAAAGAGGGAATGTATTGGGACGAAAAAGGAGAAGTGATGGACCTCCAGGGTTTTGCATGGAACGTACACGAAAAGCAGAGGTTGCATGGTCAAGGGCGGAAAATCAACAGAAAAGCCAAATGATACTGGTGAAACCGACACCAAATGGATCCAAAATGGTCAGAGTGGACCCCAAATCATCAAGCCAAGCGTGCCTTGGATGCCAAGCTGGGCCACACATCGCATCATCGGCCCAGCACTCGTCCTCGCGTCCGTGACGGAGCTGGTAGCACCCATCCGGTGGCCGCGCGCCATGCAGTGCCATGCAGTGCTGGGACTACACCGCATGGCATCTTGCTGGACAGATTGGGCTACACGTGTGCGCCAGCCAATCGATGAGGTTGAGGGGATGCTGCGGAAACAAGGATCCTTTATAGACTCTATACAGCTACCAGGGACAACTTTGCCAGCTGGGCGATTCACTGACTCGGACACTTCTTCCGCAGGAGAAAGTGAGAAAGTCCAGCCGATCCTGCTGGCTCGGCCTCTTTTTGAAGGTGATGTTTTGGTCTTTTGAACGGCTCGCCATGCGTTGCAGTGCGTTTGCTCATTGTTTTTCAACAGCAGAATTGTGCGCCCGGTCTGGTTTCATCACGGGCGATCACAATGAATCAATCCATGAATTCTGCGTTTTCAACCGGATGAAATTATGATCGGGCGATTCACCTCTGATCAAGTCCGATCATATAATACAAGTACCTGTGTTAAGTCGTCTGGTCTTGTAGAAAGTCGTCTGGATGCTGCGTTTAGAATGGGGTTAGATGCAAGATGGCAATATAACTGGAGGAGTGTGTGGTCAACAACATTGTTTGGATGCTGCGTTTACATGCAGGTTAGAGGGAAGGTGACCAAAAAGTGATTTGAAGATAATCGACGTGGGTAGGTGGATACCTCGACTCGCGCGGCACTCGCGTCAGCTTCGAAAAGACTCGCACGGCACTCGCGCCAGTGTAGCCATGTTTCCGACAAAAAATTGTATCAATCTAGCCAGACCGCTGACTGTTGGAACCATCGACTCATTCAAATCCATTTGAGCCGGGTCAGAGCAAGTAGAAAAGATTCGTGTAGCCTCAGCATGCTGCATCTATGTTTGCAGGCTAATCTTGCGTTCTGATTGGGGTTCGGTCACCAAAACGCTGCAAACTTCGAGTATAGCAATTTTGACAAACATACTTCCGTAGAGTGTTTACATTGTGTTTCAACATAAAGTGGGTGACTTTTCGTGAGCTGGGTGACTTTTGGCAAATGCTCCGTTTACATGCGGCTGGGTGATTTTCTGCAAACCCGGATGATTAAACCCCAACATTTGAATATTGGGAATCTATATATTCATCATGAATTTCTGGGGAATGAATAAATCAATGCCAGGAAAATAATTTAGAAAAGAAAGATGAAGATGAATAAAATTGATATGAAAAAAAAAATAAAAATATATATATATATAAATATTAAAAATATATCTTATATAGATATCTATTATGGGATTTCTTTGAATATTTATATATATTTATGATCGAATAAAATTATCTAAAATATATATTTAACATAATATATGGATTATATTTTCGGATTTAAATATAATTATAGATTTTGTTTAGATTAATATATTTGATTATTAATTATTATTGAGAAAAAATATATTAAAGACACATTATATATAATTTGATTAAATATATGTAATTTCGATTAATTAAAAATTATATATATAATATAAATTATTATTGGTTTAATTATATATAATATTATAATTGAATTAAATAATTGAATTGAATTTTGTAATTTGAATATATTTAATATAAAAAATAATTTGAAAATTAATATATAATGACATTATATAATATATTTATTTAATATAATTTAATATTTTAAAAAATATATTTAAAATAATATTCGTCGATATTTTGATAATATTAATTTATTGGATGATTATTGTTTTTTTAAATCATTTGGATGAATTTCTCGATTCGCAATATTAAGATATGATTTGTTTTGGCAATGGCAATATATCGAAATTGGTCGCGAATTGATATGAATATTAGAATAATATTTTTGAATATTCTATTTTATATGATTTAAGAAAGCAAGAAGAAGAAGATTCTTGCCTTAAAAGATGGATATATAGAATTGAAATATACATCTCTAATTGATGATGACTCTGAGGAAAATAAAAATATAAAAGAATCAATTAAAGGACCAATTAAGGAATAGTGCGTTGGTGTTTATGCAACGACCGAGGATGTTGTAGTGAATGGGGCTCATTAAGGAGGATTAGAAATTTATTTCTGGTCCAACTGCCATTTGAAATGGACGAGGAGGTAATTAATTTTAACCATAATTTCTCGAAGAGTTTGTGGATCCTAAGAACACCTGAAAATGAGGAAAATATTGGTGGACCAGTTCATGGGTTGGCCCTCAAGCAAGTAGTCGTGTTTGTTGCCTCCTCCAGCTCCAATTCCATTGATGTAGTTGCCGCTAACTACCAAGCGGCATTTCATAAATGAATCGTCTTTCTAGGAATTATTTCTAATTTATCGCTATCCATTTCTTGAGGCGTGAGCTTCTCCTCCCAGGGTTTAATTTCCTTGACGATAGCTTCAATCCATTCGTCCTTCCGTATAAATATCTCTTCCTTCGGGATATTCTTAGTCTACAATATTTCCTCTTTGATAGAGCACTTAGTTATAGCCATCTGTTCGTTCCTTAGAGCAACTAGACCTCGTTGTAATGCAATATCTTTAGGAGCCTAAATTACCAATAGATTCTGTTCCTCCTCCTTATAAAGAATCTTGGCCATCTGCACTTTGCTGTTCTCCTCTTTCTCTTTAATGGGTCCAACTAGATAGGTAATGATTTTTTTCCCCGAATCCTTCGTCGAAAGCTTCCGCCGTGATTATCGAAATCCACCTCCTACAACTCCAATTCATTTCATTCGCTACCATGGCAGGCTCACAAGCGCTTTTGATGACATAATTCACGATCTTGATGATATATTTGTCAGTCAATACCGCATGCCCCTTGGACACTTCCGCTATCGGTGTCCATCAGTGTGAGATAGGCGACGTGCTTCGCTGCAGGTTCTAAGGGACCGTGGTGTTGTAATGCCCAGGATCTTTTCTTTATCACGAAAGCTAGCGAAGCTAGCTGGAGTTACTGGGTGCAAATCCTAA
>CAXAMN010023406.1:649004-668406 GCA_963970005.1 Durusdinium trenchii
AATTAAATTTAAAATTTACAAAAAGCTCTAGCCCAAGCTACTTTGCCATTTACAAAATAATATTTTCCAAAATAAGTGTATTTAAAATAATAATGCCTCAAAATTAATATACTATATTTATAAAATATAATCCATAACCATCCATTTAGAAAAGTAATTTCTCTATAAACATGGTATTCTATAGGTGCCAAAAATTACCTCGTTACAAAATAGTCCCTTTATAAAGACCTCAAATTCTCCCTTTTTGTAGAGGAAATTTCAACGGGGATTATTTATAATCTAAATTTGTATATTTAATATGATTTAGATTTATTTAATAGAATTGATTATTTTTATGTGGTATCAAAGTTGGCGCTTCCACCAATTTTGGTGGACCTGTGTCGGAATGATATTGCTTCAATTTGGTTCGATTTTGGCCTATCAATTTGTTCAATGATTATTTGCAATATTGGGAATCCCTGAAATTGCCATTCGCATTGAATCCAAATTGAATTCTATGTCAAAGGAGTGAAGCAACATAAATTCATGGGGTGAGGAGGGGGCTGAAGGGGGGGGCTGCTGAGCTTGTCATTTAAGGTCTGGATAGCATTGCTAGCTGAATGATAAGGTCTGGATAAGAAACAACATGAACAGCCCCTCCCAAATGCACATTGGTGGTGCAGTCAACATGAAGGGTGGTTTGGCCCTGGAGATGTCCAAAGCCCTGCAAATAGCAATGGCTTGGCACTGGAGATGTCCAAAACCCTGAATAGCGATGGTTTGGCACTGGAGATGTCCAAAACCCTGGAGTGTTTGGCATTGGAGATGTCCAAAACCATGTAAATAACAGTGTTTTGGCATTCCCATCCCTTATTCAGGCCTTATTCGGAGCCTATTAAGGCCTTATCCAACGCTGATCCAAGGCTTACCCAATAAGGCCCTTAATTAGGTCATACAAGGTCTTAAAACGGCATGTTTTTCTATCATTTGCATCACCCACTCTTGTTCCCCACACATTCCAAGTCGAGAGAGCGCTTGTAAGGGTTTGGGCTTGCAGCTAGCTGGGCTGTAGTGGAGGCGGCTGTTCATGCATTTCTTATCCGAGCGGCATCACCAATGGTCTGGGCATGAAGGGTTAAGGGAAAATGGCATTGGTGTCGACGCACTAGCCGATTTTGTTGGACCAGTGTCAATAGTGTCAATGAATTTTCACACATGAAACACTCCTGTTTATTGAGTGCAAAGTAATCAACCCATCCAGGGATACTCTCGGTGTCTACCATTCTTTTGAAATGGTTCAAGGTCTCAAGTGTCCAACAACCAGTGGTTTGGAGGACCACATGCCCGAAAAACCATATATCTTATATAGAGGTTTATCAAGTGCTTATTTGATAAGCTCTTAGTAGACCCTTAATAGGCCTTTGATAGACCTCTATTGAGATGTTAATACGCCTTCAACCTGAGCCACACCTATCCAGAGCTTACATGATAAGCCCAATGCCCCCCCTTCAGCCCCCCCTGACCCCGAGATGAGAAACATGACAGGGGTGACAGCAGGAAAGGGGGGATACTATACACAGTATTCCAGTTTTGTTCAGAGTTCGATTGACTGGATGAAGATGAAAAGTGCAGAAATAGTCCAAGAGTGCTGAAGCATGACTCCGGCACAACGCATTAAACATGTGTGTATGGTCCCTACAATAGTTCAAAATATTATGATTTGCCCACCTATGTAATCCTTTTGTTCTACCAATCTTGTCTTGAAGGTAATTGAAGGGCGTCCTAGATCGTCCACAGGATTCCTTAAGGCATGCCGGATTCGCTCATTCTTGCTCAATGAATACTTCAAGGTCCTGCAAAGTCCTGTCTAAAAATATTACAGTACGCTAAAAGAAACAACGTCGGTGCTGTGGCACACATCACATCTTATGATAGGAACATGCACCGCTCTAAAAAGAAAGTCAAATCCTCTAAGTCCTGATGCACTGCATCCAAAGCACTTCCTATTTTCCCACCGTTTTCTCCAACCATATTCACACCTCCCAGCGTCCCTCCAACCCACCTTCGGGAGCAAGCACCAGCTGTGGGGCCTGGCGAAGCTATTTCGCAGATTCGCTGACCAAGCTCTCTCCAATTTCTAGACATTGGTCCATGGTACTTGCATGGCTGAAAATAATTGCCATACCAAAGAAACCCACTCGTAACAGGAAGAATCATCTCCAAACGTTAGCATGGGGTTCTGGGCTCTGAATTCTACTCAAATCATCACTCGACCTATGAGTGTGCAAGCAAATATCTCCATAATTCTCAATGAGATCCAAATGAGATTCAAGCAGCCTACGCGCTTCTCCGGTGTGGGGAAGCAGAAGAACAGGGTCAAGAATCATGCAACGTAGTCCTCCTTCATCAGCCCAATAATCTCATCAAGAACCTCCCAGCAGAGTTTTGATCTGTCCAACTATCCTTGTCCCTGAGTGGATTGGACTCTTTCTTGTTGAACACTTTATCGTGTATGATTGGCACTTGCTTGTCTGGGTTGCTCACGGTTGTTGATAGACTGAGTGGCTTGGACGCTTTCTGGGCAGCACCGTGCCTCGCTTGCCTCGCTAGGACCTGCTTCGAAGTGGACCTGAAGTTGGCTCAAGCAAAGCCAATAAACATATCATATAGATGTCTAGCTTCAAATGGGTTTCAACTCTGGTCATAGGTCACACCAAAAAGAGGACGAACCAAGCGGCAAGCACAAGCTGAATGCTTTCCCATTCGGTTCCCCGGGCTTAAGTGGATTCTGTTCCCAAGACTCTGCAGTTAGATATTTCTTGGGGTCAACGACCCTTTGCAATCTACGCCACGGATCCGGGTCTCTATGGAACATGATCTGTACACTCCCACAAGCCCTTTTACAAAACCTGCCATGTTGGTCAAACAAAGGGTGCGAAAACATCAATCACATGACTATTAGCATGTTTCATTTGATATCTTTGTCTGAGAGAGAATGCTGTGTAAAACGGTCTCAAACAAGGATTACACGTGGAGAAAGGGGCAAACAATGACTCTTGGCGGCACCTATATTGTATAACAATAACTAGTCCTTTCTATTGTCTTGGACTGTCAGGGCTTCAAGAGGGTTCTCTTTCGATTAAGTGCACCTGCAAAGAAAAGGACACATCTTCACCTTCAATGACCCTAGGTTTGTCAAGCAGGGCAATCCAAACATTGGGAAACAATCACCTGAATCTGCAGTGACTCACGTCTAGACCTGCTCTGGTGATATACACTTGCCTCAAATTCAAATTTCAGGGATGTGGGTGTGGTTCCAAAGCTTCAGATCCTTGCACTTGTCATCTGTAGACAATGAGATTCAGTGTTTGCTCACCCTGACTATCCAACGTGCTGCAACATACACTGTGGAGAACGTTCAAACGGTCCATCACTTAGCTGATACCTTGCGACCGGTGGAATTCTATCGGAGTCCCAGGAAGGAGAACATCCAATCGATGGATTGGTGGTCTTTCATCTTAAGTGGAGTTTTGAGCCACCTCATAGAGAGATAAGTCGAGCTTTGGCTACCTCATAGAAAAACAAAGCGCCGGTCTTAAATGAATGGGCGATCCATGCATGATACTTCTCTTGTTACCAAAGATATTTGGAGAGGATTTGCCTAAATCCTATATATATATACTCCTGACCACAGCACCCATCATCTCAAAACCCTTCGTCATCCGCCTGGACGTCGTCATCGGCCTGGGAAGGTGATGGAGACCAACAAAACCTTAAAATAAAAGACCTAAACACATCTAAAACCAATAAAACCTAAGACTCTTAACATCAACTTAGATGTAGCCCGGTTAGTACCTCTTGAGAAGCTATGTAGATTCCTACAAAATACTTGATTCCACCAGTGTTTTTCCGAAGATTTTGTCCATCCCATCCACAGCTCCCCGGCCCAAAATTGGCCCTTGGAATGGGAAAAAAACATGAGGCAATCTGGGGGAGTGCTTCGCGTAGTGGAGTGCCTTGGTTGCGTCTCCTCTGTTGATGGAAGACATCAATCATCAATTCAACGTTCAGCATCTCTTCTGATTTCTTCAATCATCCCTTAAGAAACACATGGTGTTGAGATGATTGATGAGGGAGTGGAAACAATGAAAAATCATATGATATCATATCATTCATTCACCCACTGGACCGTTCCACACGGCACCTGGACTGGCGGCATCACCGTGGCCGCTGTGGCCGTGGCCGCTGTGGCCGTGGGAGCCGTGTCCGTTGGAAGGGCCTGGAGCTGGTCTGGTGTCTCACTCAAATCACAGGCAAAATGGATTAGTTTTCCTGATGTTTGTCCAGTTTCATTTTTGTGACAAACATGCTTTCTTTGCTGGCGGTCCAGCTTCACCGTGTGGCAAACGGCTCAGATTTCAAACTTCCAAGTGTTGGGAGACAAGCATGTTTTCCAAAACAATTCGTGCAGTATGATACAGTCCACCCAAAGCAACACCCACTGAAGGAGTCCTTTTTCCGTCCCCTTTTGCCCTTCCATGCAGTCCCAACAATAAGCCAAGACCTTACACTCTCTATCCATTCCAATGTGTTATTCCCCAGACAAGAACCTGCCCAAAGGTTCAAAGCCACAGGTTCTGATCGGAAAAAAAGCTTGCGGGGAATGGCTCGGACTCTGAGGTTGCAAAGTGTACGGCATCATAGTTTTGCTCAATCTCGACCGTACTGCTTAAGGCCACACAAGCTTCCTCCTCTGGGACTCATTCGCTTGTAACCGTCTCCAAGTAAAGCCACAAAAAAACTATTTGACCAAGTACTACAAAACAACAACAACAACAACAACAACAACAACAACACGATTATATGGCCTATATATTTCGAAGATTTTCGAAGGGGATCCGGCGCTTGCTGTTGAGGTCCAGGAGTGCCCACTGCGATCTGGCTGTTGAAGTCCGGGAGTGCCCACTGGGATCTGGAGCTTGCTGTTGAGGTCTGGTGCTTGCTATAGAGGTTCGGGAGTGCCCACTGCGATCTGGAGCTGGCAGTTGTTGAGGCGAGGAGGGAGAGGAGGAGAAGGATTCGCGGGATCCTCTTCTAAAATCTAACCACCCCTTGCCTGACAGGTAGGGAAACGTGTTTTTTCTCCTTTTAAGCAACATATATGTGATTGTTGGCCGATTCGTTCGATTCTGCTCAACAAGCGGACATGAATCGACCCAAAGGCCCGGAAAGTCATGTTCGTTTGGGTGATAAAAGACCAGTAACAGTTCAACAGGGAGCCAACACTTTATGTCATTATGTCCCTCATGTGGATGCAATGCGTAGCTTCTGTGAAAGTTCTCATGCTTGGACGTGCAATGTGTAGCGTAGATTTACTGATGGAAGACACGACACCGAATGCCTGAAGTACGATCGTTTTCCCCACATGTCCCTATCTCAGGTGGTGCGGGCTGTCTTCTTTCAGTAGGCAGAAGGATGCCCTATGGCTGATCCCAACCAATGGAGACCTTACCATCAGCCTGTTGGAAGAAGTCCTTTCCCCACACTCCAGAGATCGTCTTTGACAGATTGTTGCTGTTCATCACCTCTTGACCCGCTCTGAACAAGTTACAAAAGCTTAATTCAAAGCCCGACCTCCAAAAAAAACTGAAAACAAAACATATCCATGTGGTCCATGTGTCTCAATGAACCAAGTCCCCCTTTCTCCCAGCACTTTGGCCCTTGGATGTCCTTGGGCTTTGATAAGAAAGTCACCCGGAACCGGTGCGACAATGGTCTGCCTGGACCTCTTCATTCTCCTGGCAGAAATGAGCGTGAAATGCCTAGTCCCACACCCTCAAACAGTCGAGCACCTCTTACCATCACCCACAGCACATTACACCTAGTAGTAATTATGTAGGGTCTTGATGAAAGCGAACTCAACTCTTTAAGATTCAACGACACGGTGGGGCAAATGACACGGAACCCTTTCGTCGGAATCCACCATTTCCAGGTCAACAGGAAAAAAACACATGGATCCGTTCGGTGCCTTCCGAGACGCGTGTTGACTGGGAGTCTACACAAGGTCGCTGATGTGGATTGCAAAGGTGGGTCACTGATTCCATGTTTTGCAGGAAAAAATAAAACACGAGCTTTTCCAAAGGAGGAGACCAGCGCCCAGCCGGGTGCGAGACATCATCTGCACAGAACGAGTCTTTCCGCACGAAGATTCAGGGATGCAAGGCCAACAAAACACACCAGGACACTCATTCGTGCTTGAAACCTGAAGGACTTCGCAATCTCTTGCACTTCACGGGGGGTTGAGTCCGACTCCATAAAACCTCCTCGATCTCAACACAGAAATGACACCGACCGCTCCACTGCCGGAGCGAGCGCACAGCTCGCTCGGTACCCCCGAAGGACCGGGTCCTTCGCTTGGGCTTCTAAGGCCGCCGCAGCACTGGCGGCCGCCTGGACACAGCGACGAAGACGTTTTCAGCGGTGCACCGCGGTGGGCACCGCGGTTGGCAGTCTCTTGGACCCAAAGGTCCAAAACATGTCAACATCCTTCAGATAAGAGAAGGGTCCAATGATGATTAGGGTTGGCCAAGTGTTGAGCGGAAGATGTGTCAGCAGCCGGGATCATCATTTAGCTGTCGAAGAAAGCCGACAAGGTTCAAACTCTCCAGCTTGTCTGGCGGGCAGAGATTCTGAGGTGATTTTGTGACACCCCTCATTGATCAAGAAAATATTGGTTCGGCAACGAAGGAGCAGGCAAAGATCCCGGTGGATGGTGCGAAAGAGCTGAGCTTGTGTCTGACTTCAGAAACACCAGTCCCGAGTCGCACTGAGTTGGAAAGGTACCAAGGTCGTAATCGTAAATCCAATATGTCTGTTGCCAAGGTTTTTACCTACAAATCTATCACCATCATCCCACGGATCTATGACCCTGCCATCAGATCTCTCCTTCGACCATCAGAACTTCCTGCGGACAGCTTTGCTGCAAGGAAGAGCTTCTCAAATAGCCCGAAGTTTGCGAAGTAAAAGCGCTTCTTCCCAGGGCTTCATAAGAAATAAACACAAGTCACAATGTGGGTTTCTCCTTTCTTGAGGAGACTGTATTGTACCAGTATCAGCTGCAGTGTCCAAACTCTGTGCCAAGAGCGTCTCAGTTTGAATTCTGCTACAGTAGCTTCGGAAGGACAAAACACATCTCGCAGGGACAAAAGGCCCCTGGGGCGTCTCCTCGTTTTGAAATAAACCCACATCATGGCAAAACCTTGGATGGGGATGGTCGGCCTTCGGAAGATGACAAAGTCTTCTTGGTTCCGCGCTGCACTACACTCGGCTGCTCGGCTCTTGCTTCATGGTGGCCCTCTTGATGGGATCCAACGTTGCATTCCTTTGGTTTTTTGAATAATGAATAAATTTGTTGCATTTTGTTGATATTGTCTGAGGTGCCTGCTCACTTTGAAGGTGTAGAAAAAACGTATGGCAGGTCCAACGATCCATACTTCAATTGTTGGAATATCTGCCCAGAACCATCTGACCCTGGAGGAAAAGACCACACTGGGCAACGAGGGTCCAACAGGTTCTGGGTCCGCCAAGTGAACTGCCACAACCTTCACGGACCTGCAGCGACCCGGTCACTGCATGAAAATCCTGCAGGGCATCTTAGGCTTGCACGCGCAAGCACCCCCAGGATCTGGTCCGATGACTTTTCCTTCACAGGCCTCTGTCCAACACCTTCCTGGATTTGCTGGTTCAAAACCAAAAAGGCTGGGCGCCACTTTCATGGCGAACCAGTTTCACTGGATCCAGCGCCGTTTAACCATCTGTGGACTCCACCCTCGCGGCCATCGCGATGGTTTCCGTCTCCGTCTCAGGGCGCTTCACCCTCCGACTCGGACGACGAGTCTCGTCCCACAATGACGCGGAAGGCTCGGGGATATCTCCTGGCAGATCAGATGAGGCGATGCGCTCGGAAGAGCTGGATTCTCATTCCCGCGGAAAGACCGATAGAACGGAATGCAAGATATTGCAAGTATAATTACATCATCTGTAAAGGAACACAACCGAATTATTTATGGGTTCTGAAGTTCAGAGGATACTCACCCAGTGCCCAGGGTGAGCTATCCCTGCAGTATGCCCGGCGGGTTGGGCCCAGTGAGGTTGCTCCGCGGCCGCTCCTGGCCGATCGTGATAATCTCTTCACCCGGCGCAGGTTCCGCTCGTGCTCTTCCCGCCCAGGTGGCAAGGCTTGGAGAGGAGTCTTGTCCTCATCTGGCCACTCAAACGACCTGTCAGCGAGTGGCCAATAAAAACGAAAAAACATCGAGAAAAACACCACCGCCGCTCTCTTCCAACTTGAGGATAGGTCAAAACCTCCACCATGTGCGAACGACTTTCCACATAGCTCAGGTGGTGCCACTCAGGGCTCAGGGTCTGCTAGCTTTGAACCACAACTACATTCATGAGGTCCTGTTTTGGGACAGAATGCTTTGGGATTCTATGGCCCAGTTCTTCCCTCGCACCTCCCAACCCTCCTGAACACGCGGAAGGATGACGCGTCTGTTTGCGACACTCTAAGGAAAATGGTTCTGTTCGTCTTGGTTGGCCTCCAAACTGTTCTTGTTGATGTTGGAGAATCCAAGTATACAAGAGTTGTTTGATTGGAAATAAGTGGGCTTAACATGCTCTAGGCTATATAGGTATCACGTCCCTTAAACATAACATGATCTTGTTCAACAACCACCTGGTCACCTGATGCTATAAGGATCGTCCCAACTTCCATGGCGAAATTCATCGAGGGCCACAAGCCGCTCCGAAGCAGTCGTACCACAGAGGCACCCTCTTTATGAAGTTGCAATGGGGGAAAACATGGGACCAAGGAGACAGAACGAGACAGAGACCCCAGAGGTTCCCTCAGGTTCCCTCATGTTCCACTCCCAAAACACTGACCACAAAGAAACTCTGCACAAGGCATCGCAATGTAAGCATCTCTCTTTTCTGAGCATCCCAAAAGTATGCAAGACGCCAAGAGGAACACACACGCACACACACACACATCTCGTGATGAGCTTTCCCAGGCGATGAGCTGAAACCATCCCAGTGACTTGTAAGACTTCAGCTGCGAATCATCAAAGTCAATCTGCTCCTCTTGGGAGATCTCAAAGAGGATGGGTCTTGCCTTGCTTGCCTGTCTTGTGCGTCACTCACGTCGAAAAGAGGGGCTCCCTAGTAATGGTGTTAAGGTGAATCACATACAGGTCTTCCGAACAAGTGAACCCCGGCCACATGATCCACAACTACCAGTTTCCTGCAAAATGAAGGGTCAAAACAATGTTCTGCTTGTCAACCACTCGCAAAAACCAGTTATGGCAAACTACTGTACATTCCCTGCATGAGACTGAAGGGTCCCTGCACGGTCCTCCGGTCCTTTGGACCACGTTTCACGTCCAACGCGGGAACCGCAACGGATCCGAGGCGGTGAAGTCCACGCGATGACGCACGTGCCTCGGGCACAGGAGCCTGCTTAGGCTGAATAAGGCAGGCCTCTTGTGTCAAATCCTTGGGGGATGAAACATCAGAGCGAGCAAATCCATCCACTGTGGAATGTTGGCCCAGCATAGAGGCACCCCCCCCAGTTTTTCAGAAAAATGACCGATCGTTCCTGGGTTGAAGGAAGTGATGTGATGTACAAATCGAGGATGGAAGGATCTTTGGCATAGGCATCAGCTTCTGTCTTTCAGTCTTGCTGAGCAGCCCTTGAGTTTCGTTGCTACGAGAGTATAGTATGAACGAACAGTTCCTAGAATTGTAGAATGTATGCAGGGGTGAAAGCTCGCGTGCAAACATGATCTAAGTGTGAAATCTAGACTCTTGATTAATCAAACACCCCGACAAACTCAGTACATGATTGATCATGAGAGCATAAGTCCCGACTGGGCCTGGAATTCGTGGTGGCAATTTCTGTTTCGTAGATGGCAGCAGCTCCGCACCATGCACAATGAGCCGTTGCGTATCACATGGATCCCTTCACACGTGTTGGAAGGCATTCCAATTGCAGAAATCACAGAGCAGCAAGCGCAGGCTTGCCGTTCGACATGTCAAGACATTTTGGGCAACAGGACCGCTGATTTCGCTGCTAAACAAGCCGCCCTTGCAAATTCACCCATTTTTGCGCATCACCCCCAAGTCTTCGAGCAACACTTGAACGGCAAGAATGGTTGGTACACGCTCGGTGTTACACGCTCGGTGTTTCCGTCCGACCTTTTCAAGAAGCTGAAGAAAGCCGTGATGTGAAGCATCGTGCTGCCAGAGAGTTGTTTCCCGCACTCGGGATCCTGTGGCAGCAGAGTACACATGGACATTTCAACAAGTTTGGCCATCCCAACCCCCCTTGCGTTGGGACTTCCCCACCGAAGATTGGGAAGCACTTGGAGTGTTTGTGCACAAAGTCAAGTGGAAAGTTTCGCCAGAGCGTCAGATTTCGTATGCCGAACTCGCAGTCCTTTTTGTCTTGAAAGGAGGACGATGTCAGCTTATGCAGGACGAACATGTCACTTTTCGAGCCATCATTCGTTGGTTACAAGGGCGCCTGTCTTTTTGCCGACGTAAGCTCTCGTTTGCTCTCCACCCTGGCCTGCATGTCCCGCGGGGACCACAATGCATGGGGTAAGACGATGCCATCGGGTGTCATAAGAGGAGCTGCGCCACTTTTTAGCAATTCAGAGCTTGAAACTCTTGTCTCGATCACCCAAAGGGTATCCGGACAATGCTTATCGACATGGGATTTTCCTGTCGCTCCCTTCCTTTCATGAGTGATGTTCTTTTTAGGGTATCACCTGCTTCGCAGGTGCGTTGTGGTTTCTTGTTTGCCAGTCAGTGGCAGCTGACGGCAATGCTCGTCCCAGAGTGACCGCGAGCGCGAGAGGTAGAAGAGACTTTACAATCCAAATGGAGGTGTTATGAGGTGTTTGTTATTCAGTATTCAACATTGTATTCCTTTCTCTGGAAGCCATTTGCTGCGTGTGGTGATCAAGCTATTGCCGCGAGCAAAACATATCCAACAGTTCCATAGGCAACACAGCCTAATCCGATTGTAACATATTGTAGCTGGGCAGTTGAACATTCAAAACAAAGATCACTCCGAAGACCTGGACTGAAATGAAGACCTGAAGTACTCGGATCTTCCCACGACGCCGAATGGATCCGGGAGATACGATGAGTCCAACGGTCCCCGACCCGAAATCGGATCGATGGAGACGGGTCAGTCGTAGGCCGTCCCCTGCGGAGGTGCTGTCCAAAGGACTGGTCTATGTTTAAACACAAAACAAAGACGGACGGTGATTCAAAGACAAGGTTTACCCGACAACATGCAACTTCATGGTTTCGTTCTTTTTTCATCAACCATCAACCCATGTGGCTGTTTGCGTGTTCGTCAACCCTGAACCTCATTGAACCTCCATGATCTCAGCGTAGAACTCAACTTCTTATGAACAAAAAAACACTTTTCTTCGGCATGTTCACGGTCTTTGCTTTGACACCACTCCAAGTCTCCGTCTTCTTCTCTCGCGGTCGCGGTCGGTGTCTTCCAGTCTGTTCCGTGGGAAAGTGGGTCACTGCGCTGGCCGCCGAACCCATGGCAGCTGAGGGTGTTGGCTCCAAAACAACTCACCTCTCTGGTGCTTGGAGCAAACTGCGAGGTTGCCACACGGCGGTGGAGAAACGGGTGTCACACATGCACGATGAGAAAGCGGCATGTCGGACATGATGAGAAATACAAAACCACTGGATGCCCAATCTCTACCATGTTTACATTGCGTACTCTTGGGTTACCCTCTGACTCAGTGGAGGGCACCACCTGTTTGGTATTCGGAGAATAGTCATTCAACGGGCCATGCCATCCACTTCGATGTGATGTTCTCGTCGGAGTGTAAATGTCATGGACCTACACCTCCCGGGCACCCAAACTTGGGCGAAAACACCAACACGTACCACTACTATATAGTAACAAGGTGCATCGGTACTACGTAGTAGCAAGGACGCTACTAGTAACACATCCTGCTCAAACGCTAGCGACGTAGCTCTTCCGCTCTTCCCATGGTCCGTCCGAACCGCCGCAATCGACGCGGTTCGGAGTTCGATGTCTCTACCAGAACCCGACTCGTTCGGGGTGTCTGTGACTATAGCCCCCCCAAAAAGCTGTGAGGCAAGGGGTGTCCATCTCTACCACCCCTTGAAGGCCCCTGGTATATCTCTGCTGTACTTTTTTTTGGATGTCATTCATTTATGAAAAAAATCATCATCTTGTCCCTTACCACCTGGGCGCCGCCTGATGCCTGGCTTCGTCCGTTCTCGCCTCGGCCATGGCACTCGTGGCCTGGCGCGGTTCCGGGCCGCATGCGAACGGCGCACATGCACAGCTCGTGATCGAGAAACCAGGTGGTTTGAAACCACAGAACGCCGAGTGATACGAAACCATAAATCCAAAATCTTTGCCGGCCAGCCAAGAGTAATCGAACAAAAGGACGCAACAAGGTCGACCGTTCAAACGTTTTTTTTGGAGTCGACTTTTACTTGGATAGTTCTAATAAATCCCGATCTTCCACACAGAAAACAATAACGACGCACTTGTCCTGGGTCGTGCCTGTTCGCGTCTGCCCCAAAGCTTTCACTTCAGGTGTTCGGGATCCACTGGGACCGGGAGAGAGACTGATGAAGGAAAAAACACATCGCGTGCCGTAGAATCCCAAAGTGGTTATTGTATGGTTCAAAAGTTCAACTATGACAGGTGGTGTTGCTGCTTGGAATCTTTTGTGCACTTGATTGATGTACAGTGTGTAAAATAGGTAAACCCATGTAAACCCCATATACTGAAACCAACCTCACATCTATGGCAATACACAACGACAATAAGAGTTGCCAATATATAGCAAAAGATAGCAAAACAAATTGTTCCTTTCTGCATCTTCGAGCGGCGACAAAATCCTCGCCCAGGGCAAGTTCGTGCGTAACCGGTGCTTCTCATGGCTTCTCAAGTTCAGGTCGGGATCCTGGTGCATGGACCTACATCTCTGTCCTTGGTATGTCAATTTGGGTTGTTTCGAGGAACACCTAGTCCTTGGGGCAAGCGGCGGACATTTCTGTAGTGTAGCATGTTTGGGACTTTGGAGAGAATTGGAGTAGCCAACCAACAGCTTCCCCCAAAGAAACGCAAAACACGAAATGGCGCAAAACTGCGCCAACATGGCATAACTCATTTTTTGAACACCCTTTTGTTACACTACTGACTGTGCAAAGTGACAGGCAAACTCATGAACAGCATGTTTTCAGAAAACAACTATATTATAGTCATAGTGACATAAATTAGTTGAGTTTCATAAAACGACGACACTCTTACATACCCTGGTGTCTTTGCTATAATATAATAAGATCTCCATCATTTAGCATCCACTCAGATTGTTCTTTTGGATCGACTACTCAACACCGTCGCCCAGCACCAACCCACCAACCCACTTTTGGTGCGGACCAATTTGCACGCTCACAAACACACCAAAACGCGAAGACCACCACTCCGCTCGCCACTCCCATCATCCGCGCAAGCGAAATCACACGCGTGACCGATCTGCACCTGAGACAGCTGCTGTTGAATGAGTGGTGCTCGTTCGGCCACCACCTGTCGTGCTCGCACCACCTGAGCGCCCCAGTCCACTTCGGACGCCTCGGCGCGGCCAGGATGAGTCGGATCATGTCACGCCCAGGATGAGTCGTTTAAAACCTAAACCATGGAAGGTTGATATCCTTTGTGAAGAGCCATCTGTTCATGTTTGGTGAACTGTTCCCCTTGGTCTGACCAGAGCGAACTGGTCGCTCCGGGACGGTGCCACAGCCACATCAAGCAACCTCTTGGGTCGGACGCCCCGGCGGAAAACACTGGACATGTTTTGCCGCATGAGAACCAAATCTCCTCGTTGTCCATACGTTTTCCCATCATGCGAACCCCAAAATACCCCAAAACATCATGCATTTGTCATGCACTTCGGAGTGGTTCTTGGGTGCAGCGTGATGTGATTTCTGGGGCTTTCTGGCGAAAAACCGGAGTGTGTAGATCATCCAAAGCGCCCAAATCCATCCTCCCAAGGGCGCTGGCACCTTTCTCTACCCGCGCAGATCGAGCCGTTGCTCTGGAAGCAGACATGGGGTCTGGTTGAGAAGATGATGTTCAGACATGTATGTTCTTTTCTGTTGTTGTGCTGTCTGTGGGCATTGCCCGCTATCAGAAATTCAGAAGTACAAGAAAAGGACACACATTCCGTGCACAATTGTTGATCTGAGCACTCTTTCCCATAAAGCAGGATAATATGTGTTTCTCAACCAGGTCAGTTGACGGACTGCAGATGGCTGGCCCATGCCTCTTGTAGGTTGGTGCTGCACCCCAGCAGCACATGGGAGGCAGCCAAACCGACCGCCGCTCAGCCCACGCTTGCCGCAGAGAGCTGCGACTGGAGGAGGTCCTCAACATCCACTCTCACCCTCAGCCGCTGCTGGAAACAAATCGAGATGGATGGCGACCCACGCGACGTGCCACAGCTGCATCACGCAGCATCGACGAGCCACGATGTGAAGAGGTGTCACAGAAAACATGATACAAGCAAAGCAAGGGCAACAAAAACAATATATACATATATATATATATATTACATAATACCAGCAGTCAGGATAGGGGTGCCGAACTTGGAGGATAGGGGTGCCCATTGTCCACTCACTGGATGGGACCAAAAACCATCCCTTTGTGACTGCTGGTATACGTTGCTATAGCAACATGTCGCCTATCGTGTGGAATGCCATCAAATCTCTCCGATGAAATTCTATCTCATGCATCTCTCCGACATATTTAATGCCTCAGAGCTGGTGACGATCACACTGCAGGACGAGCTCTTCTTCTTGGCATTGGACATCAACTTTGCCACAAAAGAATCTGCCATCTTCCATGTCAAATGCAAATTTGGCAAAAGCCCCACAGGTCGTGTTCAACTGGGTCTGCTTCACTGCCCTGGTGACTGCGAACCGCAGCACCAACAAAAACCCTCTCAAGCTCGACGTCCTGTCAAGGAGCCCACGGTTCCCAACGGTGCCGCCGAGCGAACCTCAAGACTGAAGACCACAGAAGCCCTTAGATCATGGTGTTTAGAGATCCAGCTGCGAAACAAAGGTACGACTGAACCGGACAAAGGCACCCAAATTCAACATCTCCAATCACCCTCTGGAAGGGTAGACACCATACATGTCCATATTGTTACATTCAACATCCACGCACACACCGGGCTAGATTGCCGGAGCTGCAAATCAAACAAATTAGACTTGACCATTGAACTCTTCCAGCCGGAAGAGCTTTCTTCCATGATACCCAGGGAGCACCTTCACACCTAAGCGAGATCGAATTAACGCATTGTAAGAGAACCCTTGGACTTGGTTAAATTGTTGAACATCCTTTAAGGATCTAAGGATCGGTCTTACTTTTCTATAGAATGCATTGTAAACACGTCAAAGACCTGAATAAGTACCTTCCAGATTCCGGTGACACCAAGAGATCACAGCACCCATGCCCGTGGAGGGTCGACACGCCCCCGTCCTGCCGTTTCCGCGCCGAATTCCATGCCTCGCCGTCCGTTTGCGCCGTGCGGACGGGAGCGCGTCCGTGGTGTTCGGACCCCAGTGGGTCCGGTGGGGCCGGCCCGGAGGACCGGAGGATGATCTAGGTCATGGTGATAGACCATTCTCAGACGAGTGACTGTGACTGCCGGAAATCTGGGACACACCGTTCCTAGATTTTTGTTGGTCTCCTTGGTGGGTGTAGGGCCTAGGATGGCACGGTTTCCCAACACATACATTGAAAGGGATTCTACTTTTCTATCTATTTGGAGGGGTCTATATATACAATGTCACTACAACTCTGTAGAACCAGGTTGTGTATTGAAATAGAGAGACCTCCCAGTTCAACGCCTGGAAGAAGGGAAATAACTAAACTACTAGTCTACCCATTGGTTGGGGTGCCTCCCTATTAAAAATACAACCACTGTAGACAAATGCCGTCGCCCACTCGTAGCTCTTTTTGCACGATGTGAGCACACGATCAAAGTGACCAAAGCGACGTTGGTCCCCAAAACACTTCATGGTATGACATGGACTGCCATGGTATGACATGTGTCTCTCCAAACAATCCCGGGTGACCTCTCATTCGGAAACAAGTCGAACAAAACAGGGTCACTTCAGGATTCTAGACCACTGCGAACAGAGGTGAGGCGCCAGAGGGGAGACACATATCACAGATCACAGGAAACTATGGGCTTTCTGAGAGGATTGTATACCTGCTGTCTTGAACTCAAAGAATACGAAGATCATACGAAGATATACAAAGCCCATCTGCAAGAGTGGATTTAGTTCCTTCCCGTAAACAAACTATCGCCCATGGCAGGACAGCAGCCGCACCATTTTCAAAAAAAAAACACGTGACACGATTGAACCTCCTATTGCACAACCCAACACGGCTTTAAGTATTCAAATAGGGAGACCCCCCAAAAAAGAGATGTTTTTTGGGGGCCAGGGGGGCCTTGGTCTTCCTATATCAAGATATATACACACGTCTGATCTGTTCCTTCCGGCTGCAACACCTGGGATCGCACTGCTGTGCGCCTTGCAGAATAGCCTGGAGCAAGGCGCCTTGGGTCGGTCCACCTGGTCGAAACGGCCGAGCGGAGGTCTCAAGACCTGTTGATCGCCGATTCCGATCCACACCCGGCTGCAATGGCAGGCTCTCAAGACATATTTAAACAAATCTAAGATGACACCCAAATACACCACAATTCAGATTTGAACGCTTGACCACGCCTGTGTGACCGATTTATGGGTCAATTCAGGGTCAAAGTCCACATCTTGTGCAGCTCACAATTTTTAACTTCGTTGGGGTTGGGTATTGTACAGCGTCTAGACCCTGGAGCCTCGTGATGTACAGCTCGAAGCACCTTTTAAGGAAGGTACTTGGACTCTCCCAACTCATCCCCAACACCTTCTCGGGCCGTAGAATGCACGTAGATGTATAGAGGAACCTCTTATAATATTTATATCTTGATGGTCCACAAAGATAGGTCCATGCACAAAGTCCGGACATCTTCTGCTTCACCGGTTTGGACGCACATTCCCGTTTGACCAATGTCCAGTTTGACCAATGTCCCGAATCGAATCAGACCGTGCCATGTGCCCTGCGTCAGTTCGCGTCTTCCCTTCACTCCTGGGGATTAGGCCACAGCATTGCACGAAGTGCTCCAGGAGATCCGGTTTAGAGCCGCCTGGTCAAAGGACCGATGAACTCGGTCAAGATCAAGGCTCGGGGCGCTCGCTCTATTTTTTCTGGGACACCGTGGATAGAACAAAGTGGTCTGTGTGTTTGTTTCGTTGCCTTGCTTTTGGTTGGTTTTCTTCTTTCTGATCTTCTAAGTTGTAGCATGTTGTAACCAATGGTTTAAGTAGCACCACGTATAGGTAAAGGAAGTTACCCTAGCACTTAGTGGTCCGTTTTGGACAGCAACCCTACCTGGTGGCAGTAAACTCACTTCTATGGAAGTACACCGCACATCACTGAACTTCGGTGGAACGGACAGCTGATACTTCAGTGCAACTGCGCTACACCAGGTGACCCCAACATACGCCGATTCCGCCCCGAAACCAACTTCGATCCGGGAGAGCGGGCATCGATCTACGAAAGAACAAGGACAACGAGGTCGGTGCAGCCTGAGACTAAGGACATAACACCCCGAGACTAAGGACAGCAACAAAAGCACCAGGAAGGAATTGCAACGACCATGGAGGTCTATTATAATCGATTACGCATATAAAATATGTTGACGACAACGTTGAGGACTGCATCCCCAATGACACGGTCTGCCTGCCACCAGAACGGGTGCTGCCTGGCCAGGGTGGCACCGTGGCCCAACAGACTAGTCTGCTAGCCGTCAGTGGCCCGACAAATGGAACGCATCAAGCTTCTTGGCCTTACTACTAGCAAGTAGCAAGAAGCTACTAGGCACAAGGGCACCGCTACTAGTAGCAAGAAGCTATTATTATGGACCCTTCTGAAGAAGATGGTTCTCCTTACGAAAAGAGTGCGGACTTCATGTGTATGATTTGCCAGCACTCACGTGGCGAGGGATATATAGTCTATATCTGATCTCCTAAATTCGCCTGGTGGTTGTTGATGGTAGCCTTCCAATATGGACGTGGTATACTCTAACTCTAGCTTGCTTGTCAGTGGATTGGGAATCACATTATCTTGGATAATTGCGTTGAGATGCACTCTTTTGTACACAAATCAGTATGTTGTATTTTCCGGTCACTCAAAACGACTACAGTTCTGAGAGACGAAGCCAGCACAGTATGCAGTATGGATACCAAAACGACAGTAACAACATGACAGTCAAACGACCCAAACGAGCTCACCAACCAATTTTCTATTTCAAGGTTCACTTTCTTCATCCTTCCAAACTCTGAAACCGTGTCAAGTTAAAGTCCTTGAACAAGCCGCAACCCCTTCCTGACGACATCGGCACGGCGCACGCACCCTCCTCTGTAGAGACCATACGTTCCAGAACCAGAACAAAAAACAACGGTTGACGGTTGGCAGTGCCGGCTGATAACCACCTACAAAGCCACTTGCCAGCATCTCGCTTCGGTCTTTTTGGCTCTTTTTTTCAGCCGCCGCTAGCGGCTGATTTGGGTCCCTGAGGGACGGCACACATCCAACGAAGGGGGGTGTCCCTCAACGTGGTCAGGAGTCTTTGCATCTCAGCTGTTTTGTTCCCATGTTTGAGAAGAGGTGAAGAATCTTCCGTCCATCACCGCATGACTTGGTCACCAAATAGGGCCGCGACTTGGCAGGCATCAAGAAACCATACCCTCCAAATCGTCCACGGCTTGGCATACGTCAGCTACATGTCATTTACATACGATCTGTAGGCGTCAATTGAAAACAGCTGAGTTGGAGCTCGAGCAATCGCGCGGGAGCACGAAGTGAGCTGGAGGCGTGTCCACATCGTGAAAGATTGATAGCGATACTGAACGCTTCTAATCATCAGCCAGATGCACATGACGAGTTCTGTCATAAAGGTGGCAATTGATGACGAAATTAAGGGGCAAAAGCTGACTTCCACTGACTTCCAATCATTCTGAGTGTCTCATATTTTGCAGCTGGTTCATCCCAATCCGCTTTTGAGGAACCCGGCTGGCCAAAACTATCGGATGGTTCCCCTTGGTTTCTTCCGTCATGTGGGTTGAAGGGACAAGCAGCTACAAGCAGCTCCCAGCCAGGTAGCATCAGCAGATAAGCGTCTCTTGCTCCTACAGTAGATGGACCAAATATTCAAACCCATGTGTCAATAACTGTCGC
>CAXAMN010023406.1:682662-700882 GCA_963970005.1 Durusdinium trenchii
CCCTGGCCTTGCATGTACTTCTGGTAGTCCATGTACTGCTGGAAATCCCCTGCCTGCGAAGACCCGCCAGTATATTGGCTCATGTACTTCTGATAGTCTCCAGGTCCTTTTCCCTGAGAGCCCTGAGACTGCATGTACCTCACTGACTTTTCCGAACACTTGGACTTCAGCGAAGCTGTCGGAACAAGAAACAACAGGTAAAGGCTGCAAAAAGCAGCGTTGTTTAGAGGGTTTGAAAACTTATGCTCGTCCATGTCTGAGTCCTTTTTTTTTGAGTCCGGTAAAGAAACGCAAACGTCTATCCTCCCGAACGAACCTGTTGATATCCTCCACTCTTGGTTCTATATATTGCTTCTATTTCCACTTTGAAGGCTCAAAATAACAAGGACACACCGATAGACCTGCAGTGGTTGGTAATTCTTCACGGGGTACTATCAGCTGCTTTGGGGAAAAACACAAATTGTCATGAAGTACCATGTTGACTTATAACTGATCATTGATGTAAAATGTATTTTGACTTAAAGCTCCAAACACCGAAGAACATATGATCCGCTGCTCAGCTTGTTGTAGTTCTAGGACCTAACCATGAGGGCAAATGAGGCGTCAGGTTGCCATGCGATGGTTTTTCCAATCAAATAGGCATGAACTGTGATCCAACCCATCGGTGGAGCCACGAAAACCACTTGTGCCAAGGGGTCTTGCTTGGTACGCTGTATTTGAACCACAGCCGCAACCCTGGTAAGTAATGGGCAATGACCAACTCCAGGTACCACCCGCAGGGCATGTGATCCCTTGGGAGACCATCTACAAAAACCGATGCCAAATGCTGACCTCTCCCGGGCTGCTGGAGATCCATCGGCGGCTAAACCAACTCTCCCTCAGCCCAGTCAGAGCAAAAGCGCCCCGTCCCACCGTCGGATCGCTGAACAAACAGAGGCAAGCTACTGCTTGTAGTCCTTGGAATACTTGTCCATGAACTTTTGGTATCCCCCAGACTCGCTCGGACTCCTCGGCCCCAGCGAATCGGAGGTTCCCCCCAAGCTTCGGATGCTTCCGACACGCGAATCGAAGAGGAGGGATCGTACCTGAGTACCTACCCTGGAGGATTCAGGGGGCGCCCTGAGTACCTTCGTTGTATCCCAAATGATCCAACATGATCCACTTTGCTGTGCAATGACTTGAAGGTTTGACTCCAACATTTTATCTGCGTTACTCCTAGAACACTCATCACTAACAAGTCTAAAACTGCAATCAGGTGCATTAAAAACCGTGGAACCTCTCAATCCTCGCGATGCAGAAGACACAACATACTGTAAATAATATTTGACCGATAAGATGGATGTCCCACCTGGTTTGAAGGTGAAACCAGGTGGAACATCCAACTCTGTCATTCTTGTCATGTCCACCCGCCCAAAGCTTTTCGCGGCTCACGCAAGCGACGCGCTTGCGTGAGACTAGAAAAGAAAATGTAATGTATTGTAATGTTCAGCTTACCGGGTCTTATAACATCGCGTGCTTCGCCGCGATCGCATTAAGGGACATTTCGCGTGGCCGGTGTGGGACGGCCAGTGATCACCCTGCGTTTTAACAAAACAGCTTGTAGGGAGGGAAGCCTCGACCGTGTGATGTTACAGGGTTCTACAGGGAAAAGGTTGTCAACTTGGAACCTTCAAGAAGAACCCCCACCCAGGCAATCAAACCCTCCACATGCTAGAGAGAGCCTGGTTCCCATTGGTTGCCCATGTTCCAACATGGTAATATGATGTAACATTATGAGAAAGTTTGACTCGCCTGGGGTATTGTTATCCTTTTAAACATCATGTGTTTGCATTTTCTTTGCATGCAGCATTCCATGGACGGGCAACACTCTGAACTGCCGCCTTTTGGCTGGTCGAGGATTCGGTGGTCGTTTTCGGTGGTCCAACAGTTTCAAGATGTTTCAACTGAGGCGTTTGTGGTGAAACACGTTCAACTGGCGGGGAGTTTCATTTACTGTAAGATACCAGCATATGGACCTCCCCAACCGTATACAGGATCCAAACGTAACTTGCACAGAACAGTGACCTACCGTGACGATCAGCTCAGCCCAACTGGCCCAGTCACTCGGACTTCTCCGACGACTCATGGGAAGCCTTCTCCTTCGGGTTTCGGCGATCCCGGTGATCACGAAGTACATCGAACATGCTGAGGCCATGCTGAGGCTTCAGGTGAAAAACGGGTCCACCAATAAACAAAAGAGTGTTTGCTGTGCGTAGGCTGTATAGGTCCACTGTATTGACCTACTTTGGATTAAACACATGGGCATCTTTAGAAGAGGATGGGACACCAAACCCGCGTAGTTCTTCTGAAGAACGTCCAGGAAATTCTGCAGAATATCATGCAAAAGAGCCCACACATCAATGGTCTCATAAGCCCTGCCTCATGGGAAGATTTCTCGTGCTTGTCATCCTTCTTGGCCTCCCAAGCGCGCAGTTTCTGTTGGTCACTCAAAAGGTTCAGTCCAAGCGAACGAGCCGTCGAGATTCCATCACAATCGCACTGTCCGAAAAAGGGTTCCCCAGGTTCCAATGATGCATACAGTTTTTCTGATTTTGCCCCTAGGGATATCCAACCCCACAAGCCCACCCCAAGCATGGAGCCCCTTTATATGCGTTTATATGTAACTGAAATAAGGTGATAGGCCAATATAGGCCATGACCCACAGTTCGCCCCCCCGCAAACAACTGTGCACGCCTCAGCCGCGAGAACGACCACGGGGGCAGCGGAGTCTTCCTTTGACTTGGACTTGGAGCCCGGCATGTACTGAGCGGCATACTTGTCGGCATACTCCTGGAGGGTAAGTTAAAACATGTCCAACAATCCGTCATGTCATTGTGAGCCTTCCTGGACGGGTAGTGTCCAAAGCAAAGAATTCCAGGAAGGCTTTTCGTCACAAAGAGCAACACGCAGAATTGAACACACCAATGTTTGTTTAAGTCTATGGTGCACCTGCCATTTTGAACTTGAAGGTTGCATTTCTGCCAGTCCATTCATGCAAAAATACGAAATGGCTCCCCTGCAACACTGTGGCGACACTTTGGCAAGTTGGACGGCCATCACTGTTCCACAAGGAGTGCAAACTTTTAGTGATTCAACCAACTAAAGAAATGACAAAGCATGTTGTCACTCTTTGGCTTTTGTTTAAAGCTGGGCAACATATTTGAACAGTACACCTTTGATTGGTGTTCCTTACTTGTTGCTGTTGAATGACTATACAACCTGGTAGTTTGGCTCAAACCTCTCATCTATTATTTTTTCTGGTGAACAAACACGTATGTCTACCTGTTTCGAACCAACACAGAAGATATTGCCCTCGATCTAAACGAGTGGCTTCAGTCAAACCATTGCAGTCAGTCCAGAATGCAGGTCTCTAACTCTGGATTCAGTCTCCCTTGCGGCGTTGTATACACTCTGACCAACATGGAGGTGACCAGGTGGATGGCAGTCCGGCCCCAGGAAGACGATTTTGCTCTGCCTACGAAGGGCAGGGGTGAACTCCACGTCCGTGAGCGGGAGCGCAATCTGAATTAAAGCCACACCACAAAATCACACTGATCCTCCGAACCACTGTATTCCCCCCCCATCCGTCCGACATGTACTGCTGGTAGCCACCGGAACCACCAGAGCCATAGGAATCCATGTACTTCTGGTAGTACTTTGAGTAATCACCTCCGCCTCAGCTTTGTCAAACGCTTCGTCCAACCCGACTTCACCTGTACAAGCTGACTTTGGTGTCTGTTATAAACTTTGCACTATCACCCAAACGATCCATGTAGGCAAATATGACCACCATTCACCCAAAAACACCAAATGTAGACCATATATATATATTATATTTGCTTTTTACATATTGGATCCTTTGGGTGATATATATAGAGTTGGTGAGGAGTGTCCCCGGTCCACTCATGTCCCTCAATTTCGTCGCATGATCCTTCTCAGCCAGGACTTAGGCATGATTTCTGGGCATTTCTTGACACCAACAGATTCTTCTAGACAAGCTTGACTCTGACGGCCCTGGGAAGACGAAGCCGGAAGCCGTGGGAATAGCAAGTTCCATACCTGGACCCTCCATTCTTATCTAAGATCTGGTTAGAAGTACCTGTCTTTAGAGGGACATGTGACGACATGTGTCTCACGTCCTATGTTCCAAGCTTATTTTGGAGAGTCAGGGTAAGCAAGGGCCAGGGGTTGAGCGCTCGTGTCAAGGGCAGTACGGTCCTCATATGCCTTCCTAAAGCACACACACCAGAGGCCTACAAACCACACAGTATAGGAGGTGGCTTCGCGGATTGCCCATTGATGGAGCACCCATCTATTGTAATACGACCAGCGGTCACCAGCTGGGGGGTCTGTGAACAAAATTGCGAGTGGTTTCCGGTCTCAAGCTGTTCATCAACATAGCGGCCAACATGGATTCTTGGAGGAATCCAACTGATTCCAGTCCCAAGTGTTCTTGATGAGAATTCGACAAATGCCCCAATGAACAAACATCCAACCATCTATAGGAACAACTCTCCTAGCTGAGCTTATTCATTGTGATCACGATCATGGGTCCCATGTCAAGCCGACCACCCGCGCCGGCGCCATGTCTTCGGGCACTGTGCGCCTGCGCGCCTGCGCGCATGCGCGCGAGCCTGCCGACCGAGCCACCGGCGGACATGTACTTCTGGTAGTCCCCGGCGTATTGGCTCATGAACTTTCCTGACCGACCCGTTGGTCGAAACGCAGGACGAGTCGAAACGGTTCGTCGTGCCCCCTCCGAACGCGCGCAGAAAAGGTGGTCTCGGAGCCACGGCACGGAGTCCGGGGAGATGACGGGTCGGCCAGGTTCCGTTCAACAACGAGCGAAGGATGGCGATGCAGGACTGCTGATTGAGGATCTAGAATGATGCCATTTTGTAGATGCGCCGAAGATTGATATGTAGCAAAGAATCGAAGAGGGACTTCGTGTGTGTGTGTTTTTTGCAAATGGACCATGATATGACCATCGAATCATATTATGTTTCTGCATGGAAGCCATTTTCTTAGTGGAGGGAATCTGGGTGAGCTCCCATGGATGCTATCAGTTGATTCAGTCGGATTCTGGCGCCTGGCTTCACACACTGCAATGCATCTACACTGCATACACATTTACCGCGATCAGCCATGTGCACCAGCATAGCCATCCTCGTTGCCTTCATTGGCACTCCCAGCATCTTCCAGCCAATTCAGGACCATTGCAACGCCCCGACCCGTGCCCGATCCCGACCTGCTTGCTGTTGGCCCAGGGCTGCTGGGAGCAGTGCCAAGAGCACTGCGAACGCCATGGCCGGTCGTGGTGAGAAACGCCCCAAAAAGCTGGAAACACACGAGCCTCAAACTGCGGGGGTGGGCAGTGCAAGGACAAGAAGACTGGATGTGAAGATTAGATCATGTTAGATAGTGAAAGGTCCAACAGATCATGTCTCCAGAGTGAGAGGTCTCCTAACACTATCTCCAGAGTGATAGTGAACAGGTCCTCGAATTCAAAGATAGTAAAAGGCCAGCTTCCAGGCTCGGAGGTAAGCCAATCATACCATCAGAAGTGTCCCAACTGCTCCGCCAAGACCGCGCTGAGAAGGTACCGGTACTGGTATTGGTATACCTTAAACTTGTCTTCTCTTGTTTGGAAAGCTAACTCTTCCCTTTCCTCAGCTGCCCGACCAACATGTACCCTGGATCACGGCAAACGTTTCTGGATCGCGGCGACGGATTTCGCTGTGGCAAATAACGTGAGGGCCGGCCGGTGAAGGTGTGGTCGAGCTTGCGTGCTTGTGTGTGCTGCTGCATACTAGGCGAAAAAGGGGGGGCATAGCCCCTAATGTAGGATCTTGAGCAATAAAACCCCGTATTGGAATTCAATAACTACTTCATGAGGGCGGTTATGAATCCAGATCGTTCATCAGTAACCTGTAAAAACACAGCTGTGCATGTGGGTTCTGAGCTTGGGTTACTGTCTAGGTGGATCCGAACACTCGAGCACAAGGGTATATTACATGAGTATAACCAAGGAAACACAATAAAACAGCGGGCAAAATACATAGCATAAGATAGCATGTCCATGTCGATGGGAAATATGCAACCCTGCATGAGATGTGGAGTGAACATGAGGTAGCTACATGACTTTCACCCAAACGCACGGGGGGCATCTAGCGAGTAACCCGAGGGTCCTTAGCCTGACGGTCTGAGGGTCCTGAATGACTGCTTTTGCTTCATCAGCCGGCCCCCCCAGACAGATGCCATGCCCAAAGGAGATCAAATGACAAGCTTTTGCATGCTTTTGCGCAAAGGCTCCACCGTCTTATCGCGTTGCTGCTCGTCTCATTGCGTTGGGGATAAGAGAGTGATCCCTGAGCGCAAGAAAGCACCTGTCTTCATGCAAGAGATCCTGGATCTCGGTGGAGGAAACACCTCCCCCACTCCAGCTAGAAAACATCCGGCGTGGGTGGCTATAGGCTTTCCCCCGCAGTTAGACTGGCCAGGACGGGTCCGAGACCCAAATGCCAAAGTCTTTGGAATGCCAACGGAGTTGCCCCAGTGGAGAGTCGTAAGTCGCTATGGATCCACTGGCACCCGGTGAGTAGGGTGAGCAGGGAGACACATGCCAATGTAGGCGAGGGTCAGGGTCCAAGCACCTGGAAAGAGCAGGTATGTGGATCCCATAGGAGTAAGACGTTCACAAGTTGTTTGCACAAGCTCATTTTAGGGGTGAACTTGCGCGGAGTTCCCCCTTGCAAAGAATGACGCAGCAGCATAGGCAAGAATGGCATTTGGACTGTTGGGTAGCTATCACACACACACCAAAAGGAGTTCATAAGATTTGGGGTATATAACAAATAATGACATTCATTCGGATCCGTCCCGCTTCGCAAGAGTTCAAAGTCGCGCGTCTTACGCGAGAGGTGGCCAAGCAAACTTATCAGCAGCTCGGCATGACATGCAGCAGGAGATGGAAAACACGTCCGGGTGCGAGGTGAGTCACAAAGTCGAACTCCTTCAACATCTGAACATCTGCAGTGGGTTTGTCTTACTTTATGGACATTGTGTTAAGGTTTCATGCTTGCCATTTAGCATGCACTTCCAAATCAAAAACACCAAACAAGTCAGTCAGGTCATGTGGAACAAAAACATGCCTTAGCCAGGCCTTTCCCTGCAAAATATATACCACCCTCTAAAAATATTGTGCGTGCTGGAATGCTTGTCCAACTAGGACCGCCGACATCACCCATCGGGGCCCCAGAAACCCAAGAAGAACGAGCTGGGACATCGTTTCACCCATTTTGTTTTGCAAGAGCTCCACATCTTTGACAAATATGCACTCAAGTTGGTCATCTGCTGCTTTGACTCATTTTGGGAGAAATCATCTGTGGCCATCCACATTGCAGCTGTTGAAATCGACTTTGAAATCGTCCATGTCTTGGGTTTATCCGGACAAGCTTCCAAAAAGTGGCCATGGCATGAACCTTCGGAATCTAAACCGGTGAACCTACTGAAATGAGACCCCGCACCTGCTGACGTCAGCATTCACGATGCCCACTTACCTGCAGAAAAGGACAGCAAATCACCAGGCAGAAAGAAAACAACACAAAGCAACATATGAAATTACATTGAATTACTTTCCTTCAAGATGCTGCAAGTAATCCCCACCTTTCCCCAAAACAGTTCCTATATCTGCAGTACGTGCCTCCTAGCTAAAGAGATGGGGACCGGTCCGTCCCAACAGGGTGACCTGACCGACCGACCGACCGACCGGTCGTTCTCCTCTTTCGAATCGTCGGGTGGTTCACTGGGCGCCTCTCTCCCTCGATGGAACACTGGTTTACATCGGTACATCTGGATGATTCGACGATGCGATCCACAAACAACATGGATATTCAAACCATCCGTGGGACTGGAATAGTTGCTAATCATTAGGCTGATCTATGGAACTATTCCATACATGGATGGTCTGGCATATTAAAACGTGGCTCTCTGGAGATGTCTAGGGCAATTAAATGGATTACGCTGAGTGTGGGTAACTATATGCCATGAGTTGCTTAAGCCAATGAGTGGGGACCAGAAGCAGGCTTCAGGCGGCTTCGTGCTCAACGTCCCTGCTTAGCAGTTGCTTTAAAGGCACAACTAACTGCATTGATATTCGCAGCGGCACTGGATGGCTAAAAAGGTGGCAGACCTTCGGAAGTTGTCGGACGCTGTTCAGTAGTCAAAAGGTGTGCGGTCGGCGGTCGGACATTGCCCAAATCGAGAAGACAGCAATCTGCTAAGAATCTAAAACAATCTAAAATCTAAAACATTACATATAAAGTATATTTGGGGGTGTATAGTGGTCAATTTTTCATACCGCAAGAAGCCACACAGTCCAAGTTGCACTGCAGCCAAAGGAGGCTCCACATGCATTACCTCAATCAACAAGTTGTGCTTTTTCGCGCACCAAGCTTGCCAAACTTGTGAACTTGGATGTTGAACCACCCGATGCTTAAATATCTATCGTTCGACCCTGGTTGTTGGATCAAGTGACCCATGTATACTATCCCGTTTGGGCTCCAGTCGTACCTCCTCAGAAGGTATGACTGGACCCTCTAAACCCACCCCAAACACCTTCTTGGAAGGTACTTGGAGCCCTAGGGTATATTATAGTATAGTATAATATATATATATATTTTATATGAATGCCCATATATATATATATACTAATAGTTGCTTTTTTAATGAGATTGAAAATAATGGAACAGCATTTTGCCCACCCCCGTTTTGGGGATATTGCTTGAAGGCAGGTTTGGTGATGGGATGTGATGGGACCATGGAGGCCAAAACGGTCAATTCAAACCACCATGATGGTCCATGACAATCCCATGATCCAGGTGTGAACATAGCAAGCAAATCTGGAAACAGCCTCTTAGACACCCAAGCTCAGCTAGTTTTGCAAAAGCGCCAACGACTCCCAACGATTCCACGACTCTGCCAGCTGTGGCAGCTGTGTTTGGCCCGGATGGCCGTGGCAAACCCACACTGTTTGCCCACGCACTGGCGCCATGCGGCATAGTCCTCGCTGATGGCATTCCTCGAGCGATTGGCCCGCACCAAGGCGAGGACGAGGCTGGATGCCATAGCCACAAGGAGCCTTGGACGTGTCTGGATTCTCAAAATCATGAACCAAACGAAAACCAAATGTCCCACCACATGAAGGGTTCATCATGATTTAAATCATTCGTCATTTGAAAGAATCGTTTGGTTGATCAACCGTGACCTCTGCACCATATCCACAACAGTATGGTGGAGAGATTTGGAACATGTGGCGCTGCCTTTGACATGCTTCATCTCGGGTAGAAACAACAGGGGTGTGCAACCAACGCGTGAGAAACCAGTCCGTCACCTGCTGCATCCTGTTGCTGCAAACTCCAAGATCCAATTACAAAGGATGGGGTGGTTTCAGGGGTCAATATGGATAATTGTGCTAGTATGTGCTAGTCAATGTCTTTGAGTTCAATCAAAGATCCATGTGGCATTTGATAACTCGCACTATTGCATTGACCATCATTGACCCATATTGACACCTGAAACCACAGCACAAATGTAGGCTGCAGGCAAATGCGCCGTACACGGAGTGTCTGGGATAAAACATATCCATATATCAATATCCAAACTTCTGTGTCACACCTTACAGTTACAGATTCAGATCCGTTGTCATTTGATAGACGGAGTGGAGACGTTGTTATCTGAGAAAACACGTCCTGCTAATGGCCAATGGACCTCATGGATGCTTTCACGCCAATGGCATAGTAATTTTGCCAAATATATTAATTACTTGGAAAATCTTGGAAACATATACAGTATACTGGTTACTGATGAGATCAGATTTTCCGGACCATGTTTTGGAACACACCAGGACACATGAGATGCGACTAGGTCGTCATCAAGAATCCTGGGAAACATTAGATGGAAAAGGGTGCGTTCATCGTTATCGTCATCATCTCACATGTAAATCTACACAATGCAAATACTCATATGGGCTGCGTGTGCAATGAAAGCTGCTCGTAAAAGGCAATCCCGTCTGACACTCCAGTGCTTTCAAGCGTTTTGTCAGCTGACTATGCTACAGGATGTCATGCAACCAACTCTTTCAGATCCTGTCTCATGTGGCTAGCCAACCTCCCACGGGCTTAATGCAAAGATCCCAGTGAACTCTCCAATGTAAACTTGTTTTGACCAGTGCATGCGTTTCACTAGCATCGCACCACTCCCCCTGCTTGGCCCGTGCGAGACGACCCACGGAAGGTGCCCTCGCCATGAACTCCATCGGCTCGACAGCACATCCAATCCCTTCCCGCTCCGCGTGGCAGCATGAGACCCGGGAAGACCCATCGAGAGGTCTCCAACAACATCGCAGGCTTGGCATCCTTCTTGGAGTCCTTGGAGTCGTTCTTGGCCTTCGATGTTGGGATTGGGACAGCCACTGAATGAGACGTGAGTTCCGTTCAAGCGATAACGGCGATAAGCCATGGCATCCAATGGCAACTCCCAGATGGGATGTTTCTTTTTAGATTGTTTCCGCCTCCGTGTCTTGGCGGGAAAAAAAGTGAGCGGCAACGGGCGAAACGGTATCAAATTCTATCCGTAGCGGCCTACAACTGACCCCAGTCATTGACTCCCGGAAACACAATCTCAATTCTTCTGTCAAACTTCCTGCAGGACGAACCACTTCAACTGAACTGTTTTCCCCCGATTGGTGGCGAATGTGGCGAATGTTTCGACATCATGCAACACTCACGATCTCATCAAGGTCGCCACTTTGGTCACTTTGTTAGCCTTTCACTTCCCCCCAAAGGGTGACCATGTTCATGAGTTTCCCCAGGAAAAGCAAGAATGGAAACCAACCCGACTTGGTTTCCTCTGCAGTTTGAAGCGGCTTCAGGTGGAAACACCGCTCCCCATGGCACCATGACCTGGAAGATTTGAACCCACACTGCCACCGTTTTCATGCATGAATGTAAGAAGTGTCGATTTGATCACCTATATGTGTTGTTTGCACAACTCCACAAATCTGCACAATATCAACATGTTTGTCAGAAATTCCCTTGTGGGATTTATCCGTCATTGAGTTCTTGCCCAGTTGCATCCTTCGAATGCGCCTTCTCATCGTGCTCGCGGCTCTCGCGGCTCTCACGTGGCTCGCGTGCAGCACGAGGATGTTCCGCTTCCTCCTTGGCCTCTTTGGAACGCTCCTGAGACAAATCTGCCACGAAGCCGGTGTGGGTGAACGTCATGGACACCCCCCCAACTCCATCCCGGAAAAACTCACCCCTCGGTCATCCCACGCGCAAGTGCATGGGGCATCATGGAAAAAAACACGTGTGTCTCTTTGGAAGGGACAGCATGAACCTTTTCTCTCGCTGGAAACAGCACTTTTCACACCCCATGTTTGTGAAAACGAAAGGTAACATAAACTGTTTGTCGTAAATCCATGCTGTTTCCATGTACGTTTAGAGAGTCAACGTACCATCGGAGGGAAAGAACAAATCTACCCTTTAAGCCTTTACGCGGTCCTTTCTTTCTCTTGTGACTCTTGTGTAACTATTACTTGAAGTGTAAGCTTTACCCAGGAGACCTGTACAACTCTGGTTTGTTCCATGTTCCACAAAAAGTTCCATGTTGAAACCGCCAAGCTCGAGAGAGAAGAACACGCCCAACCCGCCGTCGAGTCGTCGAGACAAGGCCCAGTCCCCAGGCAGTTCGGAACCGGTCCTTGCGGAGCTGTTGCTTCTCTGCCGTACGCAAGTCCTGGGAGATGCTGTTTCAGTGGCCGGTCACTGGGTGAGTGGCCCGCGGGTTTGATTTGGCTGTCAGCCCTTTTCAATCCCTTTCATTGGGGAGGACAGCGACTTCAGAGCGCATATTCTGTGATCCATATTTTGTGAACCAAAGACTGACCCGAAGAGCGCAACAAAACGGCCGCAAGGATGCGATTTCGCATCCACTAGTCAACCTGGAAAGCCCATGGTCCGGCGGAGAATCCCCAAATAGCACAGCGGTGAAACGGAATAGCCCAAGGTCCCATGTCAATCAAGTCAGGGTACAAAACAGCCCTTCAGAACTTGGCAAAGGCATGCCCATGTCAAGCACACTTAGGGAAGGTTCACACATGCCAAGCAATGAATACTGTCTCACTATAAGAAGAAACACATTGCATCCAAAATCCAGTTGAATCAATCTCTACAAAAAGAAAGAAAATAAAAAATAAATAAAGAAAGAAAGAAAGAAACAGAGAAAGAGACAGAGAGAGAGAGAGAGAGGCAGAGCTCAACCATGCTTAGCATTCTGCACTTCTGCACAAAGCGATGACTCTGACTATGATGACCATCCGACAGGTCGCCTGGGAGTTCTTCTGCCCTACACAGAAGGCACCGTTTGTAGAACCAAAACAACCAACCCACCGCGACGCTGAACCCCTGCGAGGCAGGGCAGTCGACGAGACCCGCGAGACCGAGAGACCCGCGGGGACGAAGGTCCTTCTCTCGCTGCATCTCCTCGCGCATGCGCTTCTGCTCCGTCTCAAACTCCTGTGAGAAATAGCTCAGTGAAGGTGTTCTTGGGGCAAAAATGAGGCGAACATGCTTGGAGGACGCACTCCAAAAAATGTGGGAATTTCGGACACACACCAGCCAACCAGAACTGCCATGACACTGTTGGAAAAGGAGGAAGAGGAAGCAGCAGTGCTGAAGGAAGAACTCCTACAGCAAGATATTACGTAGCAGTTGGTCAGAACAACAAAGAACCTGCGAAGAAACGAAGTGCTTGATATAACATTAAAAAAAACATAGCACAAGTCAACCCTTCCGGCACTGGTCGCGACCTGGTCAAAACTTCTTGTGCGGTCCTCCTTCAGTTGTTGCTTCAGGTGCTGCTTCTCATTCTGCAGCCTTTGGCTGAGACCTTCCTTCTCCTTCTGCAGCTCATGCTGAACACGTGGGACGGGGGCGTCCTGTGCTGCCGGAGCTGAGCTGAAGCGAAGGGAAAGCAGAAATGGCCATGAACGACTGAGGAAAAGTGTGTGTGTTTTTTGGGCCTATGTGCGTGATATACCAGCTTCGATAAACCTGTCTTGCTTTGTGAAGTTCCAGGATCTTTCATCACTGCCAAATGCAGTGGGATTAGCTTGTGCGTTTACCAACCGAACACACGATGGAGCCGCACATCTTTTGGATCACCCACAATGTCATAATCATGGCACTCTAGTGTCTGCTCCGATCGACTGGATCTGTCACCTCCAAGTTCCTCGGGTTCCTCTAAAACCAAAGACGAGGTAGTTTGCATACACGGGCTGTCGAGATACCTTAATTGCTATTTACGGATGCAACGCTGCAAAGTTCTCAGGGCTGGATCTTAGGTCTATGAGAGCCCATGCTGGAGATACCACCAGTGATCAATCGAAACCATGGCAGCAACGGCTCATTTCGGCCCTCCCCAAGTCGTCCATCGCCGTCCTGCTTGCCATCCTGCTCTTCGGCCAAGAGCAGCTCAGCTGACTGAGCACGGGGTTCGGTGAGACATATCCAAAGTGATCCACCAGGGCAGGGGAGGTGGAAAATGCAACATGCAAAAGGGACAAAAACTGTTCCACATGGGTAATTAGGGGAGATGGTAGGGGGATAATCCTGTCGAAGAATCAGTCCACCTTTCCCTGCGCAGGCTGAGTGGAAATCCTCATGCTCATAATACATCATTATATAAATCTTCATAAGAGCAAAGCCACACCGAGAAGGATGTTCTTTGAACTTTTATTTAGTAGCGCAAACTGGAATGCACCAAAGGAGGGATGCCTGCATTTACACCTTGCAGAAACCTGGGCTCATAGAAAAAAAGGCAAAGTTTACCGCCCTCTCAGTCATAAAATGGGGGAACGTGTTCGGAACAAATGTGGGTGAGAGCCTGGATCTACCATGACAAAGTCAACGATTGTGACCATGACAATATCCTTGCCACTTACAATCCAAAGTTCAAAAGGACGACCTCCCTCATGTGGGAATGCCATTTGGATGACCAAATGAAAGGCGAACAAAATACCAGGAACCCTATCAGAGTCCCGGTCCACTGGGACCTACTAGTAGGACTACGTAGCATAGAATGATACTGCCCGCAATTTCCATTAGCGCTCAAGCTAAACCTCCTGGCATCCTTATCCCCAAACACTCCCTTTTTTATGTAACATAATGCATCAACATACACCATACACCTTTTGTTTACACGCCCAGTACATCCAAGTACTACAGTAAGTACATCTCTTTTGACCCAAACAGCTTCCAACTGATCAGCTTCCTTCCCAAACAGCTCGGTGGGACGCCGTCGAACGACGTCACCGGGATCCCAACGCCCCACGCCTCGCCAGCACCTCCGCTGCGCTCCTGGGCGAGGTCACGGGGTGCAGCCGTAGACCTGCATGATCAGCCGTATTAACCCAAAGACTCCATGGGAAGAACAGGTTTTACATGAATACCTTGGATATCCTTGGATACCTGAAACACCAGAACCTTTTTGAAGGTTTTATTAGGTCAACACATGCCGGTCCCGGACTGGGTGGTGTCTGGAATCAAAGTTTGCTCCACAATTGACGGACCTTCGAATTCCATGCCCCGTCCTCGCGGCGCTCGCGCTCTTTGGGGGGAGTTCCGGTGCCGGCACCGTGCCCAAGCCACCCCGTCCTTGAGGAACTGTTCATAGTCCTTGGCGTACTTGTCCACGAAGCCCTTCATGCCATCAGCAGCATCCTTTCCTTCGCTCTTGATGTACTGCTCGTAGTCCTCCAGGCAGCGCAGCAGTCTCGCAGGGTGACCAAGGTGTGACCAGTCCGCCGTCCGGCTCTCAAGTCCGGTAGGTGGCTTAGACACGTGGTAGGTGAAACCACCACCATGCTAGGTGGTAGTGTTCAGGAGAGTGAAACACTGCATACCGCATAGCCAGGACAACAGAGTCAAACATTAGCAGAGTCAAACAGTTCAACTAACTCTACCCTCTACCTAAGCTGTGTTTCAATGATCCAAGAGTCTCAGGACGGACTCAGGTCAAGAGAAACCGGATGGTTCTGGTCGCACATGTCGCATGATGCGAATCGACACGGGCAGGTTTGATCACATATATGGTGTCGACCTCCCTGTTTCAGGTTCGGAAGACCAGTCTTACCCAGTCTACCGGGGTCTACCAGGCCTCACCCTTCGCTCGTCACAGCCTGATCAAATCGTCAAAGGGCGACTTGCCCTTTAGCATCCATGGACATGGGGAAGGTCTTATGCATGATTCTACATGACCATCCTCCCGGTTCCAAGCGACCTTCTGTGAGGAAAACGCCTCTTTCAGCAAGCAAAACCCGTTTCTGCCTCCCAACCGGCGAAACTGTGCGAAACCCACAGCCATGCGAGAAACAATAACTTGGTCTGCATCGCGTTTCAGCGCGCTTTTCCATCGCCTTGAAGTACTTCTTGAAGTCACCTGATTCGCGAACTCTTCCGAAACTAGAGCCCTTTGACTGGAGTGCAGGGAACCGGCCCACAACAAGGCGTTCCCCCCTTCGTTTCGGTCCTCACTTCGCCTTTGGACCGGTCAAGTGTGCGCTGTGCGTTGGCAAGTGTATAGTGGCCTAATATATATATATATGTATATATATATATATTGGGTCTATCCTATACCTGGGCCCCAGTGGATGATGGTTCAGTTCCAGGCCTTGATTCAAAAATAGTGATAATTGTTTACTGTTACAGGTGTTAGGACAGACCCAATATATATATATATATAGGCCACAGACACGTTAATTCAGCTCTCTTCTTACTTATCTCTCATTTTGAGTGGGTGTGGAACTCTGACCGTGCTGCACCTGCCAAACAAGAACACACTTAGCAAATCCGATCTGCAATCGACCGCAAGCACAAACGGTGATCGCAGCAGCTCTCGGGTTTGAGATGGAAAAGCCTCCTTGGTTTCCAAGACTCCACCGCCCACCCTCGACAGACTCAAGCAAAAATAAAGAGTTCATAATAAGTCCTAGTTCCCCCTGTTCCCGAACTCTTCGATACGTAGTGTGTTTCACATTGTTTCACTGCATCCCCTGAACAATACCACACCCTAGTAACATAGGAGCTGAATCAATCATGTCAAATGATGTCAAATGTCACAACCTCACCCCGCCTGCTGCGCTGGTGCTACGCGCGGTGAGGTAGTGCTTGAAAGCCTCAGCATGATCGTTGAGATACTTCTCCGAGTCCTTGCGGCGGTCAAACGTGATTGGCCACGGTCAACACGTGGGCTGCGTGAGTTCAACATCGAGGAATGGTTAGGATTAGCGGCCGTCCAGTCTTACTAGATCGATGTGTCTTGGGATTTGGTCAAGCACCAAATGGACGGCCGTTCCTTGATAAGTCGCAATGCATTACAAAGACAGTCAACCTTTGTGGGAGCATCATGGAGCGTGTAAGCAATCCTACCAGTCTTTGAGTGAGGTCCCAATGAATATCTCAGAAGTTAGGGTTGGCATGTAACTGTCCACCTAGACCTGCACGTTCCAAGACCTGTGATAGGCGCAACGGCACATGGAGATGGAATCCACTTGTTCTCCATGAGTTCGCCATAGTTCCTTCCTTCCCTGCCGCCCACCAGGGCCGCGTGGGGCCAACATGGTCTCCATCTGTCAAAAAACCAGATCGGATCATCACACTCCCTAACTCCACCGTTCCGGTTTTAAACACGTCAAGTTCAAACACTCTACGCTATTTTACAACGTTTTAACATCGTTTTAACACAAAACAGGATAACCAAGTTTTCCACGCTCTCTCTCTCTCACCTCTCAGACAAAACGAAAACCAGTCACCCACGGTCAACCGTCCGCAAACACGGACGGTCCTTGGAGACGGCCACACCGCGGTCCTTGAGGTATTGCTGAAAGTCCTCGCGGCGCCACGAAGCCGTGCGAAACGAAGGTGTTCCACCACGGACGCTGGTCTTTGGTCTTGGGACGTTCGTCGGTCCAAGAACTTTGTGATGTTTTTCCTTAAGTCTTTCTCGGGACCAAAGCAGAAGTGAACGAAATTGGGACGGAAAAGCGACCGATTCGAGCGGTCGAGCGAAGCGGGGGTTCGAGCACTTTGGAGCTTTCCTTTCGGAACGCGTGTTGTGTCTTGGCTAAGTCAATAAGCTGGGCTTCGCTCGCATTGTTGGTGTCTGAATGAAGCTGAAGCTAGAGGTGAAAAGGAAGAGACTGTTCATTCATAATTATTTCATTCGCTTTATTTGGATACTTGAAACAGTTCTCTTCCAGGGAACTGAAGGCCTGTTCATGTCGCTTTATGTGAATCTCTGGGGGGAGGCCAGGCCCTGATGTCACCGTCCTTCTGCGCCGAAGGACGCGAAGTTCACACGGTGTCTCGACTCTTGCCGTGGTGGAGAGGACTCTTGGCCAGTCGGTGGTCTTAGGTTTCCAGATCTCCCTACAAGTTCAGTCTGACCCTGTAAGCATAGTCTTTTATCCCCATTGAGTCCTTGAGTAGTACTTTTGGTATGACCAACTCAGCAAAATGAGGTCTTTGACCCGTACGCCGTAGGGATTGGTTGTTGAACTGAAAAAACGAACCCCTCCCGGCCCAACACCATCGAATTAGCCTTGGCAGTTTGGGGATGTTTGTTGAATGGCACAAGCTCCAGAAGATGTTAAACAAAAACAACGAGAAGCTTCAAGATCACCATGCAAAAACCGTCCAGCACAGAGTAGTCTACTTCGTACAGTTTGGGTATATTCCCTGTACAGCAACCAGTGAAACTTAAAACGTGCTAAAAGAGGCCTCAAACCATACATCAAATCATATTACATATTGATCAAACCAATTAGTGTTTCTTTATGTTAGCTGCAAAAACTGCTCCTAATTCCTGAATAGTATGGAGTATGGAGTAAGGAGGTGTATGAATGACAATTACCATCCCAAAAAGCCGGGACCGTCCTTGGCAAACTTCTGCATAAAGTGCTTCTCATCTGCGGTGCCATGGGATGCACCACTTGGATGGGACTCGGCTGGTGGTGCTGCAGCAAGAAGGGACGGTTCAGCTGATTCAGAATCAGTTGAGCCAGAATCCTGACCCTGCATGTACTTCTGGTAGTCACCACCCTGGGATGCGTGGCCCTGCATGT
>CAXAMN010023406.1:715857-732898 GCA_963970005.1 Durusdinium trenchii
CAATTACATTCTGCACTAAACCCTCCTGACAATTACATTCTGCACTAGGACCCCCCCAACGTGACCTCTTCCCACAGTGCCGCATAAAAAAAAGAACCCTTAGCATAAAAAAAGAAACCATTAGCATAAAAAAGAAACCAGGAGCATAAAAGAAAGAACTGCAAGCATAACAGAAAAAACCATTAGCATAGAAAAAAGCACCATAAGCATAAAAAAAGAAACCCATACCCCAAAAGCACACCAACCCCGCTGTGAGCATAAGAAAAAAAAACATTAGCATAAAAAAAACACCCAGCCCAAATACAACACTACCATGACTCCTTGTCAGTCACATAACGCAGGACTTATCAGTCACAACTGATCCACTCCATTTCGCACCAAAGGCCTGACCGCCCCATCACTCCTCTCTCCCCCCTCGCCTCCCAGCCCATGGCTGCGGCCAGGTGCTTCGCCTCAAGCAGAGCACCAGCAGCCTCCATCAAAGCGCCTGACTGGCTTCGTCTGCGGACGTGAAGGCCACCCAGGGAGGAGGCTTGGCTTGGTGTTTTGGAGATGTTTCAGGACATGCTCAGCGCATGAACCCGAAGGCTGTTAAGCAAAACGAAGAAAGAGTAAGCAATGAGCCTGGCCTGCTTGGATTTCCAAAAAACTTGCAAAACTACCACGCTCTCTAATTTATTGTTTTCACCCATTTGTGACTACAGGACCCTGATCTTGCACGCTTACGGTGCCTAGCCCACAAAAAACATAACAGTATCTCAATCAGCAACCGCAAAAACACCATGTGCAGACCATTCACCAAGCCTTTCACCCCTCCTTGCTCCCCCAACTTGCACCGGTCCCTCCACTCTTCCCTCGCTCTCGCTCTCCACCCTGCCGGAGCGAGGCGTTGGCCACTCCGCGCCGTAGAGACGATCCATCAGCAACTGCAAGGTCCCCGGCCTTCGACCGACGAGTCGACCGGTGTATCGGTCGACCGGTCGGTGGGACACGGTCGGACACGGTGTCGCGGGACACGGGGCGCCTTGGATGCCGAGGACTGAAACAAGTCATCCATGAGGATCCTGATTTTGCATCAGAGGATTCTGGGCAATTCTGGGGGAATATATATATGAGGACTATGGAATATGATGGGAATTATATAAGTATAGGAAGATATTGAAAGATGCTTGGAGAAGATTGGGCGGGTGAGGGTGGGTTGTTTCTATTTGTTGGATGGGTTCATCTGGAATTAGTTGGATTTGCTTGTGAGTTGGGTAGTTTGTAAAAACAAACATGTGTTTGTAGGCTTGTAGTTGCTTGGTATCGGCTGTATGGGGTTACCACATCCATCGCAACATCCATCCGGGACGCTTCACCCGAGCATACACAACAAAAAGCGGCCTCTTGATGCCTTCGAGCTCCAGCTTCACCGTCTCTTGGTCATCTGGCCGACATGACGGGCTGTCCATGTGGGAGAAACCAAGAAATGAGGCTGGTGGATTCATCAATTCTATTTAATTCCCTCCGGCCCAAAATGTCTTGGCTTTCAGACACGCAAATGCTTTCACGATGTTTCACGCCCGAAATGCAAGCCATGAGCTGTATGATTCAAAAGCGACTGATGATTCCTTCTGGTTTTGGAGACAGTCTTGAGTCGTGATCAAGGTGCTGCATCCCCAGTAAAACCCCTTTCTTCACACTGCTTCAAGCCTGGCTGCAAGAGATTTCCAGCTTGCAACACACAGCGATGTGCCCAAAGCCTGGCAACACACAATCCATGTGACCAGGGGTGGTGCCGAAAATGATTCGCTTTTCCCGATGTAACCAAGAAACCAACAACCCAAGTTGGTTGCAGTTGAAAGGCTGACCTGCACAGATTGAGCAAACCCCTGCAGCCAACAAGAGTCTCCGCATCAGATTTCAAACAACTCGGAACTCCTCCAACTTGGAGGATACGTCTTTTCACCTCGTTTTCACGTGGTGGTATGCTTGACAAGACCGGGTACACACATGGTAACACATCAGCTATAGCCACTGGACGCGCTCCGACGGGACGCGCCAACGGGACGGTCTGGCGGTTCAACTGATGGCCCAATCAGAGGGTGAGAGCTCACCCTGCCGGAAATGATTGTGTAGAGGTGGGAAATGGTGGGAATATTGCGAATCAACAAAAAAGAAGCACCTCTTCACCAAACCTGTTTCTCTTGCGAGCATTGATCTCAAACACGGACGCCTATCCCTGGCGGCCATCAGCTGCACATCACCTGAGAGTCGAAGAAAGCTCAGGACGAGACAAAGATCACAAAAGCCAGCCGCCGAATATAGTCGAATCTTTCGACATTACCAAAAACTCCTCCTGCAACGCATCAACCTCTGGTGTTCTCTAAGTTCACGAGTTGTTGTCCTCTCCTAGAGCGCTTCTAGTCTTAGTTCTGTTTCACCCTCCGCCCTGCGCAACCCACAGCGAAGCGGCAGAAGCTGCCCTCGCGTTGGAAGCTCCGGAGCTGCGAGACCAAGCGCTCCGCGGCCTCCCAGGTGCGATGTGGGGGGGCTCAGCCAGTGTAGCTCCAAGTATATAGCTCCTATATATATAGCTGATAGTTGGAAGCGGATCTTTTGGAGGGTCTATAAGTTCAGGGTCTATTTAATTAAAGACAGTACATAATTACATTTTATATATAACACCACTTGGAACTGTTGGCAGAGTCATGTATCTCATGCCTCCCTCAGCTCTCCCAACCCGACCATTTCCTCGACGTCACGCCGTCGGCCGAGTTTGAGGGGGGTTGATGCAACGTGCAACGTATATTGGTCCGTTCAAACGGGGAGTATCCCCATGTATAGTCTGTATAGTATCAATCCAAGGACCAATATGGACCAATATTGGGTATCCACGGTATCCACGTGGTATCCCCTCTATCCTTGCGCAAGGGAAAAAGGATGTAAAAGGCCATCAGTTCCCACTCACTAACATGGAAGTGGATGGCCCCTGAGAAGACCATTTTGGCTCTACAAACAAGGGATGAGCTCCATGTCCATGTTAGTGGGTGGGAGAGTATGCCATACCCACCCTAGATCTCCTGTCCCACATCGGAAGGTAGGGACAGACCACACTGGCACCAACCACCGAATCTGGGGATGTGGTTGGAGCCCTAGGGATATGCTTGATGCATCATCAACAGATTCCATACACTGCTTGGCCCATGTCGTTGCTTCTGCCAGGCGCCAACCTGCACGTCCGCCATGGTCAGTGCAGCCAAGTTCCCACAGGTGGGCGGCGTGGCGAGCTACAAGCTGCGAGCCGGTGTTCACAAGCATAACCAGCAGGTGACTGCCACTTGGTCCAAGAGAATTGGACAGAAGTGCCTCCCTGGCTGTGCTCTTTCTTCTTACTCTTATTGTTTTCGCGAAGGCTGAAGAGAACAAACAAAGGCCAACAAGAATGAGGCCGTCTTAAAAACCAGCCCGCCACACACACAACTAATTAGTGCGGGTTGGTCTATAGGGGTCTTTCTACCACAGGTTTGTAGTGGGACCGCCCCTGTGAAGATTCCTCAGACACAACCATGTGTCCTTGGCATCTGTATACATGCAAGGAACAGCATGCTTGGACCCACGCGTGGTGGAAGAGGTTGCCCCAGACACAACCATGTGTCCTTGGCACCTGTATACATGCAAGGAACAGCATGCTTGGACCCACGAGTGGTGGAAGAGGTTGCCCCCATGGCCCAAGCACTGGAATAGATTGTCATGGGAGCTTAGGACTTCTTGATGCAACTCTGTATCCCACTGAGCTTCACCTACTCTTCAGGTCTTCAGGGAGAAGCTTGCCACAAAAGCCAAGACATTTGACTGTTCAGATTGTTGCAGGCACACCAAACAAACGCCCCAAACAAACGGCTTCATCTCAATACCTGGATCTTCAAACGGCACAAATTTCTGCCGGCGTGCGCCTCGTCACAACAAAAAACGCAGTCTTTGGAAAAAGACGCCGTAACGGCATTTTTTCCTGAAAAGGCAATTCTTTGTGCCGTTTCGAAGATCCAGGTATCACCCCACCACCGCCTGCCGCGCGAGCTGGCGGAGAGAGCTGCCTGGGGTGAGAGCAGTCCAATCCACCGCTGGGTGCCCCGAACTGCTTCCCAGTACCCGGCGCCGGCCGCACGCACCTGGCCGAGTGAGACGGGACGTGAATTCCGGTGCATCGGTGGAAGGAGCTGGATCCAAACGAAGAACCATGTGGGGGGGTCCTTGTGGGTCATCAATTGTTTGTTTCCACGGATGGCAGGCTGGAGAGGCAGACGGAGGCTATGTCCGTCTTTGTTGCAGGACACCTTGAAACAGCTGAGGTGAGCCGAGCTGAAACCAATCGAAGTCACGAGGAGGACGTGTCCATCCAACCTGCAAGAGTCGCATCCAGCCTCCAGGAGTCACTGGGTGTCACCTTCGTGTCACGTGTCTGAAGCTACCGACCGATGTTTTTGGACAGATCGATGATCGAAGAAAAACCATCGATCCATAGCTTCCTATCCAAATATCGCTCCAACATCGTTCTTGAGGAAGGGGTGCTGGACCTCTCTTGATGTAACCAACATGTGGTCGCTTCAAGGAATTGTGGTCCGAAGCAGACCTTTCCGCGGCATGAATGATGATTGATACAATGATATATATTTCTCCGTTGACGCCGTTGACATTTCTATGGTTTTGCTGGACATCGCGGGGAACGTGTGATGGACCATAAGGTGAAACGAGGTCAAAGTGGGCTACAACTCCATATCGTTGTGCAGTAGGATCGTTTTACGAAGGCCTCCAACTTCAAAATAGACTCCGGACAAGAATGATGGTCTTGTTGATGAGTCATAAGTCTTGGGTTTAGGGTTAGGGTTATGGTCGTGACCCACTGCCCGTAAGCCCATGGATCAGGTATGGGTATGGTCCATGGTTCCAGCACCATGCGTGCGCCTTGCCCCAGAGTGAGGAGAGGCCTTCCTGGGCGGCCTCAGGTCGGTCAAAGCCCCCAAAGTACCAAGTTCAGGAATCCCAGTTGCAAGTTTCGTAAAGGTCAGGAAGGGTCAGGAAGGTTTAGAACTAAAGTTTACTACAAAGTTCAGGTCTCCCGCAAACTCCACATAGAACCTGAGAATTGACCGGTGGTTTCGACCATCTTCCGATTACCAACCCAATGGTTTTGGGGTTCCATGTGGTCCGAATAGCAGGGGAATAAGGATGGGATTCCTGAATTTTCGTTGTCGCTCCGGACTTGAGGAACCGCAACCACCAACTTCCCAAGGGATCGGACTGTAAACCGGGTGGCTTTGGAAGGTGTCCAGGATGTGCAACAAAATCTTTTCAGGCAACACCGATTCAAACACATCAAACAAAAACAGAACAACTTATCACACATAAACACAACAAAAACAAGACGACTGGTCAGATCGATCGGCTCACCTTTAGCATACTTTCCTCACCCAGCCGGGGGGGATGTGAATTCTGCGATCGGAGCGAGGCAGGAGCGCAGTGTCCACCATCTGGGCGACCCTCACGGCCACTGCGCTGTCGAGGTCAATGCCTGCGCAGTCGGGAAGTCCATCAGTTCAACCCTGGCACCTCGTCCAACACCCAAAGCTGTGGCTTGTAAATGTGTTGTTTTGTTCCTTTCTGATGTTTCATCGTTTGGTTCTCCGGTTTTTTCCGTAGGAAAATAAGTCCAGTAAGCATCTCAAGTTTTGCTGGTCATCACTGGTCACTCACTGACTGGTGCTTCGTAGTGTAGAACAAATTGTAGACCTCTCCGCCTAAGCAACAGGAACATCGAGAGATATAAACATTACAGTACCATTCATTTCCCACAGGATCCCAGTCACCACTATGTAAGGAACCAGGACTTCTAGGTCTGCGGCTTAAGTTTTTGGAACCACTGGTTACCAGCGAACTAGTGGTTGCCTGGGATCTCCTGCTTTATATAATAAAAGCAAGTAATGATGTCAACATCCCAAACAATACAACAACATCCTGGTCCAATTACAAGATCACCAACGAGACGAAAAGCAAGAATGAAGAAACAACAACTAACAATCAACAAGTCTTTGAACCACTGGTTGCCAGTAAACTTGTGGTTGCCTGGGATCTCCTGCGATATTGATATCGAGATCTGATATATGATGCCATCCAATCCACAAATGGAAGCCCGGCTCTGATGTCAAAAACCAAAGCGTTGTCAAAACTTCGACGAGCCAGCTGCCCTGGCCCAGCTCCATAGGTTTATACTACTGGCAAATCACCAGAGGCATGCAGTTTTGTAACTCCTAGGTGATCAGCCGGTAGTGTATGGGTGTGTCTTAAACTAGAGTCAGTGGGTTTAGTTGAAAATCAACATAAACAATAATGTAGACTCTTGATTAATACACCCCCTAATATAAAGAGGATTTTCAGTTCAAATGGCTGGGGTTATTAATCAAGAGTCTACATTATTAGTATCTAACTCAATTTTGCTTGGCCCTTCAAGCTGTTAGAGGGCTCTGCCAGCCAGCTCTGAACCCCCAAATCAACGGAAACCGTGGCGCTGCAAACCTTCAGAGTGTGTGTTCTACTCCCACCCCATATAGGTAGTCTGCTCTTGCGCTCCAGCTGTTGATGCACTTGAGAGGAGGGAGACACGAAAGGTAGGACAGCGGGAAGAGAAGAGAACGCGAGAGGCAGGAACAAAAATGCAATGTTCGACATGGTGATTTATCCCCTCGGAGGCGACCTTTCGTAAATATATGTTCATATGCACTCTAAATGTTCAAACATATGCTCTCGAAATGTTCAAAAAGGTTCTTAGGAAAACAAACTTGCCCCATGGCTCAGATCATCGGTGAGCATTGAATCGGAACATCATAGGATTTGTCCTGAAACCATAAGAGGCTCACGAAGACGCTCCCCAGGAGAGAATTGACGTGCTTCACAAAACAAACTCTAGGTATGTATCCCCTCGGGGAACACCTTTCGTGATTAGAATTTCATATTCACTCTTTCTAAAATGTTCAAGAGGGTTTCAACTATCCTGAAATCATGAGAGGCTCACGAAGACGTTCTCCAGGAGAGAATTGATTTTAGAGGGGGGGAGGGGGGGGGGTCTGTTTTGAAAAATCAATTCCAAGGGGGGGGGGGGGGGGGGGGTCTGAATTGAGCGATCAATTATTAGACCCGGACGTCCCAACACTTGCTTCGCAAGACAAACTCAAGGTATCCCCTAAAGGGCTACCTTTCGTGATTTGAGACATAAAAGGGTCAACGGACGAGTCCTTCGACGCTCAGCTCGCCTTCAGGCAGCTTGGGGAAGGGCATTTGATCATTGGGGCCCTGGCGAATTGCTTGAGGAAAGAATCCGCCAGGAAGGCTTGGAGTGAAAAGACCTGGACCCTCAGTCAGGCCTCGTTTCTGACGACGTTTCAAAGCTTCTCAGCAGGGTACTGTACTTTTTCAGAGGAACTAATCATGTATCTCGAGTGTTGGCAAAGTACATTGGAGGGACCAACGCAATTGAGAGAGAAACATGCAGCCTCAAGGAAATGCGGACATCGTATGTATCTCCATCCGTGAAGAAACGCACAATCGCACCTTCGACACCTGAAGACTAACGTTGGTCCTAGTAGAAACCAGTGACAATCGGATTCCAGGCTCACTCAGGCGAGCCAAACACCCGTTGGCTACCTCATGAGCCAAGCAACTCCAGTTGTAACTAGGGTTATTGGCCAAGCAAGGCTTGTTGTGGTGCAATCTTCCACATGATGTGCCCCCCAAAAGCCCCCCCAAACGGGGGCTGAACCTCAAATGAAACGCCCCAGTGGAAGACCCACGTGGCAAAACACCCTCTGTGAAGCAACCATGAAACTCATACAGCGGTGAAGAACATGATGTTCCTACTGATGTTCCTCTGTACGGCCAACAAACAAGGAGCAATCTGAAATTCCTTTTGATTCTTGTGCTGTAAAACGGCAAACCAGTGTCCTCCTGAGTTTGCAAAAGCTCAAACCGACCCACAACTGAGCGGACCGCACGTGCTGCCGCCGGAGAGCGCAAATGGCATACCTCAGATAGTGAACGGGTGGTTGCCGCCGAGGCCAACGGGTGCGTGTGAGGCCGCGAGGCCGTACAGAGTACTGCAGTACTGCTGATCGCCGACAGTACTAGACATCGTGAGAAATGCAATACCAGTTATCCCAACGACTACTATAGCTATATATGGCATATGGATATATACGATATATATATATATATATGTATGGATATCTAAGAGCAATTCAATGAATACGTTAACATAGTTTAACAATGTACATGTGTTACATGTCAATGTGTGTATCTGAATACATATGACATGACTAAGGGAGCAACGGAGCATCATTGTTTACTCCCAACATATCAACAAACATCAACAAACTAAATACGTCGTCTCGCTCTCTATCGTCTCGCTCTCTTGTTGCTCGCTTGATACTCAAATATACTCAATGTGCACGCACTGGGTGGAACCATGTGGGGGAGAACCCGTGCACTCGGATGTCAGGCCAATCTCTTCTGACAAAACACTGAAGAAGAAGAGATGTGGGTCCACTTCTTTTCTTTGTTGCTTGCAGCATCGAATTGGTCGAAGAAGTGCAGTGTGCACCTAATGCACCTAGTTAAACGTGAGACATGGTGGGTTTGAAAGAAAGGTGATTCTTAGGGATTGCTTTTGGGGTACTTGGAGAGTCTATAAGATAAAGCAAACATGTTATCCCAAACTCGTATGGGTCACTGGTCTTTGACAGCGATCAAGTCCATCCCAGCCAACACACCTGTTGAAGTTGCAACTGTGAATCCTTCAAGTCCTCCACAACATGTGCACTGGGAATTCCACATGTTCTGATTCTGCTGTAGCAGGCCTCACTGGCCTAAGAACACTCAGTACACCTGTCCGTGTACTGAGCCCACACACCACACACGAACCACATCCGCCACCTTCTCCATCGCTCCCAGCGACGCCCTCCGCAGCAACAGCTCCAGATCCACGACCAGTGGCCTTGGTGAGTTCGACCCGTTGGGATCCACTGGCACCCTCTGAGGCATCCCCCTTGACTGGGGCAACATCCTGCTATAGAGGACCAATCATGGGGGATTCGGGATCGGCATGGTTTTCTGTGCTCGACGCTAAGACGTCGAGTCGAAGCTGAGGTACGGTACCGAAGCTGAGAGAAGTCTCCTTGGAGGCATGGCCCAGATTTGATGGATCCTCATGGCGAGTGCCCGAGTCTGGGGCATCTGTATGATCCTTTTGATGTCGTCCATGCAAGTCCTCATTGACTCAAGACATATAATGCATAGCAATGCTGGGTGTATCCTCCCGATCCAACCGGTGGTTCAGTGGGTTGTCTCTGATAGTCCACTGGAAGGGTTTTGGCACATGATGCACATGTCCACTTGAATCCTTCACAATCCCTTGGGACGAAAACAGACTGGACCGACCAGCTAAACCCTATAGGCCCTATAGGGTCCCTTGGGACCAGCTAAGCTGCCCTTCTAACCACACGAACACTTCTTCCGATCGATCTTCCAATACTGCGGAGTGGTTATTTTCCCCTAGTACATCTCTGCCGCAGTTGGAGTGTCCCGAACCGCCTGCAGAGGGTCCTGCAAGGGTCCTACCTGCGGAGTACATCTCTTCCGCAGGTAGGACCCTTGCAGTGTGAGAACCGCCTGCGGCAGCCACGGCCTCCCACCCCATTCTCCACGGTTCTTCCCGCCATGCCACGCCGCCAGCAAGGACTCGGCCAGGCCGCCCACGTCGTCGCGCTGGCGCGATTGGTGTTCATTCGGTCAGCTGAGCATGGAGCAATTCCGTGGCTTACAAAAGGATGTTTGATGAATTTTGTGTGCCAAGCTTTTTGCTTGTAGAAATTGACCTCATGCTTCAAAAGGCAGCTGTAATGAAAGTCAGTGATGAAGCCAGAATTCCTACGTCCACACATGGGACACAACTGAAAGAACTATCCCAAACCATGGATGCATGGGTCTTATGCATACACTGACCCCTAAAACCACCCAGGTAACAGGCCATCCATCTTCTTGGGGGTGGTGTCAAAGCTCACAAAGCACAGATCTAAAGATCCGGATCCGGGTTTCCACATCAGGTGAAGGTGTTTGGGTGAGTTCATTGGTGTGTGTTTTTTTTTTCAGACCCTTCTTTCGGATGTGGCACCTGTGCCCGTCGGACGTGGTCCGCCTGCAGCAAATCCCCTCGCGTCAGCAAGAGCAAGGCGAGAACGAGGTCATCCGCAAACTGGCGCGCTCAGTGGCCAAACAGCGGTCAGGTTGGAGAAAAGATAACAGTGAAACCAAAACATAAACCAACTCCAGTAATTACAAGCAGTAGCAATGACATGCACTATAGGAATCTCATGGTATTGATACTGATCTGCAATCACTGGAAACTCCATGCCACGAACCAAATTCATGGCTTGGCTTTGTTTGACACTCCCTGTCACAGGGTGTTTGTTGCGACTTGAGAGAGAGAGAGAGAGACAGGCCACAGGGAAGCTTACTGTATATCACCCAGTGGTTTTGGTATTAAGGGGAAGTCGCAGTTTCAATTTTGCTCTCAATTCTGCATCGAGGTTGGCCGAGTGATTTCTGGATTCCTCAAGGATCCTCCAGTCAACCCAGTTCGTTTCCCCCGCTTCGGCCCCGCTTCAGCCCCGGTCGTTCCGGTCTTCGCGCCTCGAAGCGGCGGGGATCGGCCAAGAGCGCATCCCAGAGCCGAGCCTCGGAGGCCGAGAGACGAGTCGAGTCGAGGTCGAAAGGCTTGGGAGTGAAACAACCAACGTGACCGGGCTTGTTGGTCTCAGTGTTTCTGTTTTGTGTACACCACCTGTATACCTGTATTCTACAAATCGATAAAGGGTGGGTCGGAGGGCACGTTTCGTGAGAAGGTATGTGTGTAGGAAAACACATTGGAAGAACTAGTAACTAGTTCTGCTTTGGGGTTGTTTTGGAGTGTGCTTGTCATCACTTGGGTTCGTCTCGCGCTATCATGTTTGTTTATAATCATAATCATGCAAATGGCATGCCCTGGAAAAACAATTTTCCTCGGTACTAACAGGTGATTTTCCGCTTCCATGATTAGTTCAGGCAGTTGTAGCTCTTGTATACACCCAAACACTCATCTACCGACCAGCTGCACGCTCGCTTACACCGAGGACCCAAACATCGAGTTAGGGGTGTCAAAGTGTCCTAAGTCGAGTCCAGTGTCCTAAGTGGGTCATTGGCTTTTGTCATGAACATGAACACCAAATTGACTAGGTACCAACCACAAAATACAAAAACTGAAAACATTTAGAAGCAGCAACTCTTGCAACTGAGTAGACATGTGAATTATCGTGAATTCATATATGGGCCCTACAAATATGTTAGAACTCATTTCTATCCTTTAAATCACTATAAAATAGTCTAGTTGAAAACACGTCCAACAAAAACAACACTGGGAACATTCAAAAGCTCATCCCGAATGGTTGACTATTCCAGCATTCTCTTCCCGCGTTTATTCTCCTCTGACTGGCAGGGTAGCCTGAAGGTCTTTCGCTTCCCCCAAGTGTGTAGTTGGGCAGTTGCTCGAAGACATATAGTTTGCAGTACAGTATATATTATATACATTCCTCGAACCTCCATGCCGCAAAAAAAAAGTAACAAAGGTTTTTTGATGAAAAAAAGTAACAAGCAAGAAAAAAAGTAACATTTCAAGAAAAAAGTAACAAAGCAGTCAGAGTGAAAACTGGAAGTCCGAGAAAGAGATGCCGAATGCCATTTTCCCACATGATCAGGCTTTCTTTCGCAAGTGTTTCTTGACTCTGGTGAGTCGAGCCTTGAACCCCAAACCATATCGTTGCAGGGTCCTTTGTGTGCACAGTCGGCTAGAGACTCGCCTTGAAATCCTCGAAATCCTTCCAATAAAATCTTCATTGACTTCACAATTGAAGGTAACAGGGTTGAGGATAAACTCATCTCCCTGGTCTATATGTTGTTTTGTTTCGAAGACAGTCTCGGCCAGGCTATGAAACTTGGGTCTCATTCCAAAATATGGTTTCCCCAACTCCAAAGCAAATTGGGCAGCATAGTTGTACGCTCGAAGGGCCACAAGGCCTTCTAAGTACATAAACTCTGCACACTTCGAAGGGAGCCACAGGTCGTGACTGTACTGCACGCTGATGAAATTCAAAATGCTTTCCGTCAGCTGCAATACTACCCTCAAGATCGGTTGGTGATCAGGTGCTTTGATCCCCTTCAAGCACAAAAGGAGATACCACTGCAAAAACATCAGGACCATGGTGCAGTCAGAGCCTTTCCCTCCGAGATAAGGAAATGGAGAACCAGTGACATGTAGATTTGCTTTGGTGAAATGCTTCAAAGACGTTGTTTTGTGCTCCGCTGCGCACCACATCTTAAACATCATGAAAGACCGAGACAATCTGTCAGGGAGATTCCGAGTGTCCCCTTCCCAATCAAAATATGTCAAGTGACATAGGAGTAGCAGGACCGAGGCACATATCTCCCTTCCAAAACCATGTTTCACAACATGGAACATGTCCCTCCTGTACAGGCTCGCGGGGAAAGAATCACTGAAGGGTATGATGCTCAATGGTGGAGGCATCGATGCCTCCCAAGGCACAGAAGCTCCAACCTGATGTATGCCATCACCCCAGAAGATTATAAGCATAAATATACAGTATAGTTCCCGAGTAGATGGTGCAAACTCAAGATGTCCTTTAGATGGGGGTTCATACAAAGCACCTCTCAGGGATTGCGCCATCTACTCTGAAACTACTGTAGTATAAAGTAGAACGTTTACCCATGGGGTCTAGTTCAACCATAGTTACTTGTCATTTGTTCTCGGACAAGTAACACTGGGAAGCCAGCACGGAGAATCGCTTACATCCCCAAAGTTGGATGTGTGGGCATCACAGTATGGGCACATAGGATTGTCATTCACCTCTCCGACAGTCATATAGCTGCGCAGGAACTCACCAGCATGGACATGAAACTCAGCATCTCCCTTGCACCCTATCAGAGCAAAGAAGAAGTTCTGGTCATCCACACACACGCCATCTTGAAACAGAGACCGGAAGCAGTTGGCAATGTCCTTCAGAACTGCAGGAAGAATGTCAGAGTTGTCTGAGAACACAGCCCACGGCACCGCTGTAATTAAGAATCGAGATAGAAAGGAGTGGCCTCACATGCACAAACCCTGGACACGGATAAACCGATGAAAACCCCTGGAACAGGAGAGGCTTTATAATAGCAATTGCGACTTTCGCAACCCGATAAAGGTGGATGTTGCTTGAACAGAAGCCCAACCACCTGTCAAACGGCACCCCAACAACCACTCATTAGCACACCACAAAAAAAACTTCGATCAACAAGACTATAGAGTTGCCCAATGTGTTGTGCATTTGCACGTCGCCCATGGAAGCACGTTTGCGGCGAAGCTCCACAGTGCAGGCCCCATCCAAGTCCAGGGGGGGTCGGCACACAGACAGATTGGACCTTCGCTCTCCACATGTTTGAGCTAGGTGGCCCTCCTCATATCTGACATTTTTCTCTATGGGTTCCAGCGCGCTTTCTCGCAAATCTTTGGGTAAGCCAAACACAGCCTCAAAGGAGTAGACTGCAATTGGTGACTTCTTCAATGTTCTCCCATTGTCCCCATGCATGCAGAGGGGGATTACCCTCCCAAGTGAGTCATCACCAAAACGCTGGAAAACTGCATGGTCCGGTTGGGTGCAGCGATAGCGCTGCCAAAAGGTTTGGCAACGTTGGGCAGCCGCAGGGCCTAAAGCATCACCCCCCAGCAACACCTCAGGGTGATTCTTCAAGAGGAAGGTCACCATGTCCCTTACCTACCAGGGTTTGATGGTCCAAGTCCAAGTTCCGCAAAAAACAAGCTTTTACTTCGAGCCAGCCTCACCCGTTTAGAAGGCACATGTATTGACAGCTAGACTAACCCAACATGATTTAGCAAACCGTCACCTTATAGCATGGGATGCTGGTGTGCAGGCCGCCATCTTGGGGGGGAACTTCAACGTCGCTGATCGGCACACGTAGTGACAACCAATACCTCCGAAAAAGGGCATGGGCATCTCGTTCACTATTTTTGGGGTTGCACTTGGAAGCCGCATGCATCGCATCATTCTGCGAGCCATCCGCTATGCAGGCCCTGGCCACCACGCCCAGCCGCCGAGCAGGAGCCTGGGCCGGGTGAAGTGTGAACCAAATGTTAGACACAGGACACCCTCTCAGTTGACTAAGATGATGCACTGGCAGGTCAGCAATGCACCAAAGGTTTTTATATATAAGACTCCCACACCCTCACCCACATCTTCGGCTAGAGCTGGCAGAGCATGGGTTCGGAGGGTTTCTTCACCTGGCTGAGATTGGGGCAGTGAAATCAAAACCTGTTTGTGATGCCATGCAATTTGGAGCGAAGTCAGAAATGCAAAAGCAACGCATGGATTTTCACCACTTGCCGGCTTCAGCTCCACATAGGGTCAGTTGCCCTGATGCTGTTCTCATTTCGTTCTCCTAGATTTGCGGCTTGTTGTAGGTTTCTCCGGTTCTTCTTCCTGCTCTGGTGCTGGTCTCCCTTTTGCTTTTGCTTTAGTTTTAGCCTTGCCCTTGCCTTTCGGCCTTGCAGGCTCACCTCCGGATGACTTTGGGGTTTTGGGAATCACAGTCCTGTTGCAACGAGAGTTCCTCTGACTTGAAACAGTTCCTGACTGAAGATTCAGAACCTTTAAACCCAGTCCTGGCTCGCTGTTCCAAACTCCATGAATGGAGGAGCCTTGGGAAGAGAGGAGCCGCAAGTCCAACCAGGCACTGCAGGGTAGAGGTGAGAAGCTTTGGGGGCAGGACAATGTTCGACCCTCCTCCATCATGGAATCCAATTCCTCTTCTTGCCTTGGTGTGTTGAGGCCCCTGAGCTTGATAGGGAATCATGAAGCATATCGGCGGTGTTTTTAGGGGCCCTGAGTTTCTTGCTTCTTTGTAAAACCATCCAAGAGGGTGTTGTTTTGAAGCAGATTCAATTTATCACAGAGCTTGTCCATCTTGCCGTACATCTCCTCAACCTTCTCCTTCATCCTTACAACAACGTCACACCACAGGCACTCCAAAATATGCAGCCCAAAACTTGAAACGTACCCCATGGTGCCAATCGCAGCCATGCAAACAAGACTCTTCGAGACAATGGTTGAGCTCGAGTTCGCAGCGGTCATCTCTTTTTTACACTCGTCTAGTTTTGCTAGCCGTTTGGTCAAGCTTTGCACAACTTTGGGCAACAAGGTAGATCGTTTTTCAGCCTTTTCCGTGTCTGGGAATCCCATGCGCTTGAGAGTTTTCAAGTTCTCAACAATTGATTGCGGCAGCGAACCGCCGCCGCCATCACCAGGATTCTCACCAGCAATGCCTGGCAGAGCGCAGACTCATGGAGGCCCGCAACGATGGTGATGTGTTTTTGAGGAAGGTATCCTGAGTTCATGATCCTGTCATTTGATGGTTGAGTTGACAAAAAAGAAGGCCTTGCAATGGTGCTTGAAAATCCATTTCCATGGCAATGCCATCCGTTTCAGTGGCATAGTCTTGCTGCTCTGAATAGGAAGCTGTGGCACGCTCCCTGGGCTCCAAATCTCAAAAGAATCCCTTGTTTAAGAATAACTAGATGGCCCATTACTTTTAGATCATATATTCGTTCATGAGCTGAGGTATAGGGCTTAGAGTGGCCACTGACTTCTGTCTCCACGTAGTATGCCCATGCATCTTTCTGGTGATTCCACCTGGAAGCTTCCAGAAAGAAAAAGTGCGCACACATGCAAATAAAGCTTGAGTCCTACACCTCATATACTTCTTCGGGTTGGCCTTTGCCATGGCAATGATGTTCTTTCTCTCCTTCCTTGGCATCGGGGTTGATCTAGTATATATATATATATTATATTGTAATACTAAAACAGGAGTTGCAGAAAGAAATGACAGAAGATGACAAAAGGCAACTCAAACCAACATATCGCTGAAAAGGTTCTCCGGTTTCTCTTTGAAATCCTCTTCCACCAGGAACTTAAAGAACACCCCAACTTCAACTTCCTTTTCTTTCTGGCTCTTGACGGAGTGCTGTTTCACGAATTTCTTAGGATCGTTGTCACATTTTGCAAAAAGCCTCAAAACTTCATCTTTTTGACCCTCATCCCACAACTTCCGGACATCTTCAGCAACCTTATACTCCCCCTTGGCATTCGGTGCCAGCAGCCGACGCAGTCTGCGGTCAAGCGCTCCAGCGCTAGGACCCTGTTTTTCCTCCTCATCTTCCCAGGGCATCCGAGGTGGGGTTGCAAACGGTGGGAGATCGGTGTGTTCGGGTGAATCAAACAATCTCTTTGGTGATGGTTCCTCCACATAGGTGTCCACACGTGTGCTCCCAGCCTCCAGACCACTGGCACTTTCCAGCCCGAGCTGATTGTCTGGTGGAGCCGGTGACAGAACTGGCTCCCCTGGCCAGTGCATAGCACATGTATAGAGAAGAGTGCCTTCACCCCCAGCCTCGCGGTTGTGACTCCTCCACCTCAATGACCTGCATGGCAGGAATCGTTGACCTTTGGAGAAACCATATGGAATCCAAACTTTCCCTTCCATTGTAGTCACAACCAAGAACAACCAAGAGAGGTGAGTAGTGGGCCCTATATTCATCTTTGTGGTCTTTTGGCCTTTGTTGGAATCCCGGGTCTCAAGTGGCCAGCCTCCAAAGGTGCGATCACCATAGATTGTTCAGCTGCTGTTGCCTGGGCACGCATCAGCTTTTTGGCCACAATCCTATATATATATATATATACAGTTTTTTCTCTGGAAGCCTCTGCAGAAGGTGCCATTGGTGTCGAAGGAACTTCAGCTGGTGCTGTTGCCTCAGCACGGAAGGGGCTTTAATCCCACCCCATATGGTTTCTCCACGGAAGCCTCCAAAGATGGTGCAGTCGATGGAGGATCTTGAGGTGGCGCTGCCTGGCAA
>CAXAMN010023406.1:737023-782094 GCA_963970005.1 Durusdinium trenchii
TGGGGTTGGGTCAGCCCTGGCCGGTTCACCCACATGAGCAGGGGCTGCTTCAGTCCTGGCAGGGGCTGGCTCAGCCCCACCACCTCCAATCTCCATATACAGATCGTTGGTCAGAAGATCAGACTCATCACTGGGCCAATGCTCAGCCATTGTGTTCATGAGAACCCGCAAGCGTGGATCCTTAGTCCGTGGTGGCTGGAGGTGAATCCAACTATGTCCAAATCACAAAGACAAAGTGAATCACTCGAAAGTTAGCTTCTTTCATTTCATATTCGAAATGTTTCAGAGCTGAGGGTCGCGGAAAGTCACCTGATCCCTCCTCCATCGTCGGAGGCACAAAGAAACAAATCTCCTGACGCCCCATGAATCCAAATGAAGGCTCACATCGTTGCACTCGATGTTCATCAGAAGGTAAATTTGCTTGACCTGACACCAGCCGCAGGTAGGACATGTAGGCCGTCATGGGTGAAAGATGACAATTTTGAACAAAGGATTTACAAAAGGGTTCGCAGAAATCTCATGTAAAAAAATGACGGGCCTCCTCTCTCAGCCAATCAATGGGAGGCGCTCGCGGCGATGGGGCATGACTGGCCCAGACTTTCAGCGCATCTTGGACCGCAAGCAAATTTGCGGCAAGCCCATCGATGGTGGCAACCCCTGTCAGTTCCTTCTTCGGCCAAATGAGAAGACGTTTGTTTTGGCGGAGTGAGCCACGGACTGCTGAATTTTCCTCCCAAATGCTAGCTAGCTCATGAAGGGGTGGCCATGACCCTGCAGACACCTCCTCCTCCTCGTCAAATTCAACGATGTCTTCGCAAGACATGGCACAAATCCACGCTATATGCTATACCTGGTAGCTATAAAGCTTGAACCCCCGTGTTCTGGTCGAAAGAACTTCCCACTTGCAGCGCATGCCCAAAACCAGCATGACCATATCTGCACAGCTTGAGTGCAGGCATGCGATGCCGGCCTGTTCAGCAAGGAAAGGTTAAGGCGAGCAATGGGCATGACCTGCGTGGGGTATCGGCACAGGCAGCACCACCACAAATCCCGATCGAGATACATTAATGACATGTTTGTGCATGCATGCTGATTGGGGAATCCTTTGGACATGGGCATGTTGTACCTGGCCTGACTGACACATCGCAAAATTGTTTTGATTCCACCTATACCAGATGCAGTACATCAACTATGATATGGTCCCCACAAACGAAACCACGCCGATTGTTCGGGATCAGACTCCACCAGCGGGAGCCGGAGATTCTCAGAAAAGTAGATTTCAGCCCATTGGGAGACTGAGAAGCAGGTGGCATCAAATGCTTTTTATTTCCTTTTGGGCAAGGAAAGACATGAGTGGAGTCGTTGCAAGCTTCTCTCCCACCCCCAAAATGTCATCTAAGGCCAGGTTTCCTGGCAAGCACTCAGCACTCATGTAGACATCAGCTGCATTGGTCTTCCTGGGAGATCTTCCAGGACAGGAAATGGTTTAAAGTATTTTGACCATCATCAAACCCTCCTGTGGACATGATTGAATGTAGGACTATACCAGTTTTGACCAAAGCTCTCCTGTGTCCCGTCTGCTCCTGCAGCTGCAGGTGGTGGGACTGGTACTGTCGCATGCTTCTCCTGAACGGGCGAGCTGGGCGCCGTACCCTGTGAAGCATCATGATGCATCAAAACTTGCAGGAACTCTTGCCCCATACCCTGTTCTCGTCCTTGAGACCCTTGCAGATACCACCAGCTTTCGTATTGGAGATGATCATGTCCACCAAATCATCCACTGATGGGGGTTCCTCACTAGACTGAACGCCCAATTTGAAACTGAAGTTAGGCACTGCTGAATGAGATGCTGCCTAGAGGCACAGTCATGGAAGAGAGCTTCACGACAGTCCTTCCAAAACTGCACCGGGAAGTTCTGCAAGCCTCCCCAAGGTTCTTGAAGAATAAGGAGGCAAAATTTTCATATGAAAAGAGGATGTCAATTGAACAAACCTTGTTGGAAGCATCTCTCATCTTCAGTTTCCAGCCTTCCTTCTCAATCACTTGCTTCGATGCGGCAGAACAGGAATCAAGAAAAGACGCCATCCACCGCGCCGCACAGTGAGATTTGATGGATCGATATGGCTTCAAATTTTGCCCAATCCAAGAAGATAACAAGATAATGCACAGCAAGAGCATGCCAAATACTTCTTTGCCAGCTTGACCAGTCTATCTCCACAGAAATCACACATGCATACATGCACAGGGCGGGTGGCACCAGGTCCCAGCACAGCCACGTCCCAGCCGCTTATGAGCCCCGAGCGGCTATGAAACGCTTCGGAAATATGGAGAGTCACCCCAAACACTCCAAATTCCAAAAAAAGTAACCTTTATATACCTTTACCCAAAAAAGGTAACAAGAGGGAAAAACCTGGTTATTCCCTTTGTTCCTTTTTTTGGTGGTACTTTCGAAGCGCTAGGTTGTAATTATAATATATCATCCCATCCAGTCAGCCCCTTGTGAAACATGATCGAACAAGAATGAAAAAGACCTTCGCGGGGTGTCAGGGTCGAACATTGCTCATGCAAGACACCAGCTGAACCAAAGGAAAGCCCGCGCGGCTAAGCAGCAACGCTCCCAGCCTCGCAATTGCTGGTGTGGAGCCACGGGTAAGGAGGTCTGCTGGATTTCCTTTGAGGGGTTCTACTAGGCGGAAGTTGCATGTTTCACCTTGTGATACCTTGTGACCCTCTCAAAGGAAAACACCACTGACACAAACACGCACACCCACACACGCACACACCGAAGTGTAGCCAGAAATCATCGTCCTGTTCGTGTTCGTCAAATGAACATGCAATAGTCATCACAGTCACTTTTCCACATTAACCACGAGGAAGAACTGGCAGCGATTGAGGACCTTTCTCAGAAATTGTCCAATGTGTCCCAACTCTTACGCATGCACTGAAGGAGGGGCTCGGAAACTACACCATGGAAACACCATTGCACCATAGAAGGTTGGCCACGGGATGTCAGCCTCTGTGATCAACGAACCTTTGCAGTCCTCTGATTCATCCCTGCAACTCCTTGCTCCGTATGACACCACTGAAAGGATCTTACTGTCACACATCTCTCTAGGGCTATGACCGTCCAAAATGACCGCCAACGCCCTCCTTTCACGTAATCTGTTCAACTCCAACCTCATCTCAATCCGCACCTCTGCACTCACGAACACAGAACACCTCTCTCCACCAAGAAGAATGGTTATAAAGGTTATCCACTGACCACTGACTGGGCATCCCACATTGACACCAAGCAAACAACACAATTATCTCAATTCTATCCTTCGCCCATGGTGCACGCCTTAAGGCGGGCATTGCCTCTAGCCCATGTTCCTGCAAGAGCTCGGCGACCTCGGGGCATGGAATCCACAAAACTCGTCACCGTTCGTGTTACCAAGTGTTGGCGTTCGTGGACGTGATGAACATGAAGCCACAAAGACCCGCTGAGGAGATTCGTGACAATTCCCCGCAAAAAGAGGGAAAGCAGCTTACCCAGCAATTCCCTCCCAAAAACGACCAATACCTAATAATCCTACATATTATATGTTGTGCAGTATAGTTCTGTCATGACAAGTCCATTGACTTTTGCAGCTTCCCATCCTCAAAAAGCCACTGATCAGTGTTGGTCTTTTTCTCACCCATCCCATCTGACCTCCCAAAGACCTCTCGCACAGACCTGGGCGTTCCATGCCGGAGGGTCGAAACTGAGATGCAGCCGGTGCAGGCGCTTGGCCTCTGAAGGAGGCAACTGGACGGGGTCGAAGGGTGAGCGAAGGGTGGGAAAACCCCGGACTTGTCCATCTGTTTGTAGAGGTTGAATAGATAGAGACACCTCAACCATATACTGTTCAAAGGGGGTATGGACCTGGTCTCTTTATAGATGTTAATTCCTAGTTGTATACTTGAATCCGCTTTTGCTCTCTGACTTTGCAACATGGCCATTTCCGAAAACAGGGGGCGAGTCATGCCTATACCAAGCCATGCCTGCCAAGCCTCGGCTGCACGTTTGCCATAAACGTTTCTGGAACGCTCCTACCATCTCTTAACTTTCCGGGGCGACCGCCGACAGCACACTGGCCACTTCGGCGCGTGGCGCATCACGGCCGACGCCGACGCGATAAACCGAAGTGCCGCCTGCCAGGCCAAGGCTTCATCTCCCAGGATCGACTCCTGGAAGCATTCGGCGAGCGCGAACGGCGCGGGCGGCTGGGCCCAGCTGGGCAAACGGAGCTTTAAAGTGTTCAGAAGGGGCACATGGCAAGGGCCATGAAGGATTACAGTACCCAAATTTACGCAAGCTGGATGGGGAGCAAATTTGCACACGTTGGATTTGGGAATCAAATCATCACAAGGTGGATGACCAACTCCTTATCTCACATCACCCTCTGGTGTTTTGAAACGAGAAAGACAGCACATTGATTTCCGTGGTCAAACAGCTGCTTCGTCGGCGTCCTCTGTGCGGACTCGCCTGGCCACAATACGTTGTGACATGTCCAGGGCAGTAATGCAAGGTTTCAGGGATCAAAAGTGATCAATCAAAGAGCTGTAGCTCAAACATCGAGTACCATCCAACCTCCCTTTCTTCGGCATTAAGGCTAGAGTCGAAGTGACACACCATATCCAACCTACCTCGCTGATAAAATGGAACGCATGACTCAAGCCTATTGGTTCTGGCTCTTACCATTTGAGCCAAGGGATTACAGCCAGGATGGTGTCATTTTTTCATATGTTTTCCTTGGAAAGGACGTTACTGGTGGCGGGACCCGGGAGCAAACGTTATATGATGCTGTATGAAAAATGCATGGTTGACCCTTAACCCTACCATGAATATCCTGCAAATAAATACACCGCGATCAAATTGTATTAGAATATTTGCCTTACTAATTACTGGCAACTATTGGGATCACAAGTCATATACGCATCATCCACACGGGGTCGCCCCAGGCGCCAACTCAGCCAAGCGGAGAGATACAGAGCTACCGCTTGACAGTGGGCTCTTCCAATGGGATCCAGAAAACACCGGAGGGAAGAATGGCGTCCTCAGCCAAGAGCTCGGACAAGGACCAGAAGGTATCGGCCTCACACATCGTGCAGTGCAGTTCTTGGGTTGAGCCGTTGAGCTTGTCGGCTGTGACCCAGTATGAGAAGTGAATTTTCGACCATACTGGTGACATCTGGTGACAGTGTTTCTAAATGTTGGTACATGCAGATTCTGCAGGTTACTCCTAAACCCTTCATTCTATATTCAATCCATTTATATAGTCTAATTACTTTGCGACTTGCATCCTGTATCCCCTTGGCCACCTCACCAAAAAGAACATCAATGGTGCGGGCATCCATCTCAAGCCGGGAGCATATTCTACTCAAATCACTGCATGTTTTCTAAACATTGTGCCAGTGGCGACGGACGGAGATGTCGATCAAGTTGACAGATTACAGTTGGTTTGAGAATGCCTTCGGTTTTTGAATAGCAAACGTTCAATCGCCCATTCCTTTAGTAAGGCTTATGTCTTATGTTTGGCATGGCAATCAGCGTGGCAATCCACCACTTTCATTGCCGTCTGTGCTGCCACTATCCATGGCCATCATTCATATATATATATTCATCCAGAGCTGTTCCCACTATTCTGTGTTTTAACCTATGGGCCTATCACAATATCTATATATATACCACCGAAAGATACACTATCGCAATGAATATTGTGCGATATCGTGATATTCAACATGTTCTTCTCCCCAACATTCCTTATAGTGACAATTGAATTGACACATGGTGGAACACCCATCCCCTGTCACACTGTCATGACACCGGACACGGCTGACTCTTGAGCCACAGCCAATGACTTGGTACGTTGGATGGACCAAACTTGGACCACATTATATTATATACAAGCTATACAAGCTACTCCACGGGTATTTGCTGCCAATCAACGGCAGTATTCCAGGATTTGCTACAGGATTTGCTTCGTCAACAATCTCGTATCGGCTACACAGCTACACCTAGGTCCCTACAGTACCGGTTCCTACCTATACCTGACACCGGACACCAAACATGGAACTCCTTCACAAAGTAGTCCCCACATGCCGCATAGCGTCCCCAGATCCCCTCGGCAGTGAACCAGAACGCCTCAGCATCCTTCATGAGCCCGGTGCTTGAAAGGCCATAAAGCAACCTCGGACGTCGGAGCCAACGCCGAAGAGCGACGCGTCGTCGTCGCTTCGCGAAGAAAAGGCGCGCAGAGTTCAGTGTTAGGCGGACAGTTTCCAAAGTGACCTAAAACGATGGGCAATGGCTTGCCCAGCAGGGTTTTCATGGACCAATGCATGCATGGCTGTGTGGTGAAGGCAAGCCGCAATGACGCAAGGGGTTGAGACGTGTTTTGGCCGCAACGCCGCCAACGAGAGGTCACAGACCGTCCCCTTTGGGCAGCGACGTATGTGATCCCCGAGAGGCGAAAAGACAGTGGAGAACACGGGACCTCCGCCACTTGAAGTGGGTGAATCGCATGGCCACCGTGCGTTTGACATCGGAGCACCGGCAGGCCATAGCGGTAGTAGAAAGCAAATGTGTTTGAAAACTGCAGATGATGTTGCTCTCTTGGGTGTCTCGGTGTTCAGGGAGCTCCCTGAAAGAGACACCATTTCAGAGGGGGACCAGCAACTGAAAAGTCGAGGGCGACCCCAAGTCAACCATCTTCAACTTGCTCTTGGGATCTTGGCGAGGACCGACGATCGCCCGGAGACCAGTTCAACACGAACAAGTGATATGGCTGGGTATTTGAAGGACCCCCCAAACTCGGAAATTGAAGGACCCCACTTCCCCCGGGCGCCCGAACCGGCAGCCCTTCCCTTAGATCAAAGGGTTTAGGAAGTGACTTCAGTGTTCGTTTTTTTCTCTGCCAAAAAAAGAAAGCCGCTCGCTGCTCGACGCACTTCTCTTCGCCCAGCCGCACGGCCGCCAAGTCCGCCAAGCCGCTCACGGACCTCGAGGGCGTGCGCTCCGTGGGTTTTGGGGTAGAGACATAGGAAACAAGACCCAAACGATCGACGTCTATGGTGGTCCGGGAGTTTGTGGTTGATTCATGGTTTAGCTAGTACATTAGCTATGTGCACCCTGTCTTGGGAGATTGTATGTTCACTGGATGCTGATGCGGTCTCAATAGAATAACAATGAATATATATATATATATAACATATTCCTTTTAAGGGGGCATGGATACTGAAGGTAGTATTGCTCCATTTCGTCCCACATTTTTGTTCGGAACTATTGGCACGGGACACCCTCTCTAAGATAAACAATTGTCGGTCTCAAACATCAGGAATCAGGGCATATCAAGGCGGTCTGTCTACTGGACACATTCCATGCGTTTTTCCTTCCAAACAGTCCATCGGGCAGGACTATATCAATATACCTTCAAACGCCTTCAGTTCTTGGAGTGTTTCTTCCGTACACTGCGTCTTTCTTCTCCATGTCGAGGTGCAAAGTTCCTGGTGTTATGCACATGTCGGCCCGGGATGACAGGGTGACCCCCAGTCCCAGAGCCTGCACCCGCGCCATGCATGAGTCATCACCACCTGGCCAGATCACAAAAACTGTTCCAAGTTCCATGATTGTTTACTTGACAAAGTAACTATATACCATGGATTTGTCAACAGGTGTGTTACTGGAATTGGCCGGATTGGTCCAAACACCCCCAATACCTAATTATAGTTATATATGAATTCCAGTTTGTACACGGATATATTGATATACCTGATGAATGAAATACCATAATTATGGGGACGTGGTGGAAAACGGCCGGCTGAGTATGTACTGTCCATTGAGCGCACCATAGCCCACCTGAAGAAAACCTTGAACACATAAGAATGCAAACCTGACCTTTAACAAAAACTGTTGAAATGCGTTCAGTGAGATGTTTTGTCCTTTAAATCTTTTGCCAGCCGTACAACGCATGACCGTGACCACACAGCTACAACAAAATGACCACACATGTGACCAATCCTCAATTTCTTCACGAACCGCCCCTTGCCATAACACGGCCAGCCCTGCGTTCGTGACGGCTTCTGTGGCCTTGGACAGAGACCAGCCGGTGACCCTCCGCGTGGGTGCTTGACGTGCAGAATCTCAAGAAAGACAAATCAGCTGCCGCGCCTCAAAGAGGAAAAGATACCATCTTACTTGAAAACTGAACATTGTGATGTTCACCCTTGAAAAAGGCATCCAAACCAACCCAATTTACCCGACCCCACAAACAACCGCCAAGTTTCTACTTCACTAAGTAGAGATGATCTTTTGTTTGTATGTTCTGTTCTCGGAATGTTATTGTATGTTATTTTTTGGAAGAAGCAAATGAAGCCGTGCATTTACAGGTCAGGAGTCATGGATGTCTTATGCACTTATGCAATTCTTCTTCATTTGACAAGCTCACAAAGGGTAAGTTCACAAGGCGCGAACCCCCTAATTATAAGAACCACTCATTCCCCTGCATAAATTGGATCCTGCCCCAAACCTTTAGAACACAAAGCAACAAAAAATAGACAGTTGCCTTTGGATCTCAGCATGGATTTCTACCCTGACTCATGTCTCCCAATCTCATGATACTTAGGCTCAACCAAACATGAAAGTAAGGGGCGTTCACCAGTCTATACTATGAGTCTTGATGGGAAGAGATTCGGATTGATTTCGGTTTGATTCGGATTCGGCTCCAAGCACATACTGACTCGACCATGTACCGATAGGCACAAACCATGTATCCCACCCCAACAGCGTTTGGGACAGGAGCGTACAAGCATGGTGAACCATGGTGAGCCCATCAAACACGGATACCATGCTTTTGGACAGCAGATTGTGTTGATCGATGTGTAGATGTCTTTTGCGACAGCTGTGTTCTTTTAGTCATAAACTTTGAAAACCACGTCCTACCATGAACCATCATGAACCTGATGCTTCAACTGCTCGCGATCGCAGCTAGTCGTTTCAGGTGCCTAATGCTCACCCCTCCTGCGAGGTGCTGTGCAGCTGGCCCCCCGGCCGCACTGGTGAAAAAGGCCTCATTCGGCCATGTCCTCGCAGCCACCTGCAGGCTGAAAACGCACACACGCGCCAGGCTGGGAAGGGATCAGCGGGGGCCAGCCACCGGCTGTCAGTTGAACCGAAATCGAACCACAGGCTGTCACCAAATCGAGGGAAAGAGTGCTTCGGCACGGGAGACACCCGGCCGCCGATGTACACCGAGTGACATTATCGATCTGGGTGACCGCCTGTAAGTTCCACAGAAGACGTCAGATGAACAGGAGTCATGGGGTGCATTGTGTTGGGCGGCCTTCCAGAAAGCTGTCGTATGTGTTGGGCACAAGGTCATCTTACATGGACCACACCTAGCAAATGGGGAGAGATTCTTTCGGCTCATCCTTTTCGATCTTACTTTGGTGAGAAAACACATTGGGAACACATGGTAAAGCACACATTTCATGGGCACACAAAAACACATGGGAGTGGTCTTTTCCTCTTTTGATGACAGAGGCCTGCAACAGCTTGGTCTCTTTGCTTTCCCTTCCCCCCGTCCGATCATCTCAGGCAGCCGAATTCCGGACCCACCAAGCTCCCGGAACCGGAACTCGACGAAAACCCCGATGGGTTTCGTTTGGGGTCACCGGTGGGACACCAGTCAGATCGGACCGCTCCATGTGTATTGAAGCCGCCCCATTGGCCGTTGGCGGGCGAATGTGTTGGCATGTGCATCGGTGTTTGGCTTCACTTGGACCGCTGTTACAGTGTTTGTTGCCGGTGCACAGGCACCGATCATGATTGCGCGTTCGTTCGCTGCGCAAGGTGAAAGAATGATCATTTCAACCCCCCAGGCCTCGTCTAGAGGGCGCAATCCAAACGGAGGGAGGTCTTATGAAACATTCATTCCCAAACCATCCGTGGGACGAGCGAACAGTTATCTATACCTTGGGGATCATATCTTTTTCGGGGGTCAATGTATGCAACTCTAAAAAATGGGATGGCTGGTCTGGTCTGGGATGGACACACGGTTTGATCGATCCCTCGCGCAAACCAAAGAGGCACCTGCCTCCTCACGCATCACTTTGAGCTTGGAGGGTGACGAGGGGGTGGAGTCCTGGCACCAAACAAGCGAAACAAAACAAGGAAACACGTCGGAGAAAGCACATGGGGCATTTGGATGAATCTGAGTTTCGTTGGACATGTTTGATGAAACCGGTGAAAAACAGTTGGGTGAAATCCCAGGTTTGGGTGGGCGAAAGCTCCATCAAAACAAGTGTGTCTTTCCACTTCAAGAAACACCTGAAACCTCAGCACCACTTCCAGGAAGACCCTTCGTCGTCCCTCGCATGTCCACCGTTCCGCATCCTCGTCCCTCGCGCTTCTTTGTGCTCCACCGGTCGTCACCGCCGTCGCCGCCGTGACGAAACGGCGATCTCAGCGATGGAAAAGGCGCTTGAAGAAGTTCTGGGCGATTTCGGAGTCGAAAAGGCCAGGGTTTCTTTTGAGGAGTCAAACATGGTCAAAGCCTCCTTGCACAAACCAACACTTTCTCTACTAAATGTGGTCTTCGCTTCCCTAGTTTTGAGCGTGGCTCATAAGCTCATATGCACGTGCTTCATGAAAGGGAGTACTTTGCATGAAGCAATGGTGTTGTTCATGTCCCGTTTTATCCCGTTTTAATGAGATGAGATAGTTGACCCCTGGGAACAGTGACGCATAGCCACCAAGGCAGCCACATGGAATCTCGTGACGCATATCTCGTGCTCCGGGAGATGAGACGAAACACAAATAGCGAATTGAACGCTTTCTTTCTCACCAGAAGGGAGACCAAGTTGGTTTTGTGACGTTGGGAGAACACGCTTCACCGTAGGCCTGTGTAGGGAGAGCAAGCTTCACCGTTGGTTCCCGAAACGCTGGAATGGCCAAGGGTTTCTCCTCCCCAAACACTCCATGGGACTGCCATAGTAGCCCATCAGTTGGGGGGTGGTTTCAGTCTCAATGGCAGCTCCCACCACTTCCTGGCAAAAAGGACTGCCTGCATGGGCTTTATCAGGGGTGAAATGGCACATATACCATACATGGAGCGTCTGGGCTGTAAATCATGAACCTCCTCTCAGACTCTGGTTTACACAGAAAATCATGTTCGGTAGAGCTTGGGCCTGTTCTCAGGGCCCAAGCTTTGTAAGATCAACATGTCAACTCCGGGACTTACGAGTATGTGGTTCCTAATGAGTACCTGCTCAAGGAACTGTCACCACCGTCACCACCTCAAATAAATGGTATGTCATGGTATGTCTATTGAAGTATTGGCTCGACTCAGTGCAGAATCTCAGTCCTTCAACAGTGTGAATATGACTTGACTCTGAAACCAGCCTTAATGTTGTTGAAGAGGCCTCCCTCTCCACAAGCTTTACCTCAGTGTCTCACATCAGCCCAACCAAACCCGTGCTTGCGTGCAAACCCTGGAAACCAAAAAGTGCGCAACATGTACCCCCTGTCTACACCATGTCTATAACCAGGATCTCGATGTCAAACAAGTTAATGACAACTTCTTCAAGATGACAAACATCGAACCAATGCAAGCCAACAGGCAACTACAAAAATCAAAGAAACTATATCAACTGATGCAGGCACCATAGGGCTGCATCCACCAAGAAACTGGCAATCCCTGCAAGTGCAACATAATCTGTTCATTCAATCTGAATTCCCGACAAGCTCCACTTGAACAAATGGACTTTTCAAGAAGAAGTGGTCTGAGTTGGAGATCTGTTCTTTTGGTTCGGTGTCACACTGAAAAACCAACGACATTTCATCCGGGCGCCAACGCGTCCATTCCTAGTCCCAACTCCATTGAACTGGGCATATCCTCCGATCAGGCCAGGGGTGATTCTTTTGAGGGGTCTTTCTGGCGCGGCATATTCCTAGGGCTCCGACCACCTCCCGAGAAGGTGCTTGGGGTAGGTGTTTGGGGGTCTAAGTACCTTCTGAGGAGGTGGAGCCCTAGGGTCTATACATGCCAGTCCCACCGGCTATCTCTGACCGTCCTTTTTATCTTCGGGTCTTCCATCTGCAGCACAGATGCCTTGCTCCACGCAGGTGGCCTGGTGAGTTCGGTAGCCACCGAGATGTCCGGATGATGAACAGCTTTAAAACAGCTCAAAGAAATGCAAGGGTCAAACAGAAAACATGACATAAGATATTATAATATAACAACATGTGTTTTACATGTTTTACTATGATGTTATTTGAAGATATCATGTGCCGACTCAACTATAATGGCAGCCTATCAATCTGCCACTCGTTTCCTGTAACATGTATGATCATGATCAAACAAAACATATCGAATCCTGAAGCTACACCATGCTACACCAAGCATCTTTGAGCAACTTTTAGGACGCTGTTCTGTTCTAAAGGTTCTGTCAACATCTGTCAACAAATTCCTAGACTTTGAAATGGATGATGCTCCACCCAAGTTCGCGAAAAAATGGGTCTGATACTCACACGGCTCACACCTGCAGCCGGTTGATGATCTCAACCTGCTTGGACGCCACCTTCTCATAGACCCTGACGTGGCACGTGGACTGCGAGCCCCCGTCAGCGACGCAGTGATGATCCCCACCCATCTTTCAGGAGTGAATCGGACAAAAACCAGGTTCTCTAATTGTATATTATTATAGCATATATTGTATATATATTATATACAATGAATTGATATGAATTGTGTATAAAATATAAAATTTGGTTTGGGCACCAAATCAAAGCTACGCAGAAGTGTTTGTAAAACATGACAAACCAAAGAATCAAAGAAGAACCTGCAAACATATGCAAACATAATCGAGGAGAGTTGATGTCCAATGATGCCCAACGGTGATTTCGGTCTTGTACCCTTTCACGTACACTTAGTCCACAAAGAAATTGCGACCAATGCTGACTCAGTCGACGGCAATCGAACTTGAGCAACTCAAGCCCGAGAGAAACCCTTCCACAAGGCAGAATGGTTCCAGAGGCAGCTGAGGCTGAGGGCTGAGGGCTGAGGCTCTCTATTCTCGAAGCAAACAAATCCTGTACCAAAACCAATCAGAAAAAGATCAAATGAACTCTCCCCAAACCCACTGGAAATCCCACCATCGTTTTCATGTTTGGCCAAGTTCCGCAAGGGACGAGTTACAGTATGTCCGTCCTTGGGGGTGTAAAGCTGTTCGCGGAAAGACCATCCGTGAAAGACCATCCGTCTTCGCGGGTCGTCTCCGCGGGTCGCTTCTGGGTCGCCTCAGGACGTGGTCGGCCGTGGCCAAACCTCGGCAGTGGCGGTGGCAGTGCGGCGGGCGTAGGACATCGTAGGACCTTTTTGGGGTTCTGCTTCTCTTGGCAAGAACAGCAACACAAGGATCCCTGTCTATGATTGTGCCTTGAAATAGTGTTCTCTTCAGAGATTCATGGCCTTTGAATGAAGTGAATGGATCAAGTGGGACCATACATGGACAAGGAAGTGGGTCAAGCCCAAACTCAACTCCTGCTTCCACCAGTCGCAGGCTGAACATCCTCTCGTTTCCTCTACAGTATATGCTCACATCATCATTTGTCAGGGTTGACCATTAACCAAGTTTACCCACAAATAGCTGATGTGTGCAATCCGCGAAAAGACAAGAACACTCAGCACCAAAAACACCACAAAACACCAAGAAACCACCTTCCAGTCTAGCTGAAACCTCTTGTATGCTCGCCCGATTCCACAGCCTGGTGCGCGTGCCCAGAACCTCCCCATGCTGCCTCTCACCACGTTTTTTTTCCCGCAGATCTCACACGTCTTCCACCACTGGCGTGTAGGAGATCAAAGACCCCAAACCTCGGCCGGGCCCACGGTGAGCCCCTGGTGAGCGCTGGTCTGCCGGACCCACGCCAGACCATGCGCTCACCAGTGATTCGCTTCTCTCAAGATTGGGTGGGAGAAAGCAAACACATGAGACACCGTCCAAGTAGACTAGAGCTAAGTAAAACCAATAGAGTTCATGTTTCACAACATGATGCTGAAAGTAGAGTTGCCACGAAGGCTGGGCCAGAAGTCCAAACCATAAACAGGATGGTGCTTAGACCCGGCAATGAATAACGTGCACAGATATGCACACATGCATTTAACATCAGAATATATCTCAAGCTCAGGTAAACTCCAACTCACTAACAGGAAGTGGAAACCCCTGTTCGTAAAAGAAAACAGTGCGACCATTTTCCACTTCCGTGTTAGTGAGGTAGTCCTATACTTTCTCCAGAGCCATCATCTCTTCCACACTGGCCTGCATGGAGTCGCTTGTGGTATCTAGAGAAGGCAACACACACATATTCCATCATAGCCTTACCCGGAGATGATGAACATCATCTGATCAGCAGGTTGGGCTTGGTGCAATGATGTTCAGTGACAAGGCAGGCCTTCCCATTCTCTTTCTCCACGGAACCCGAGGGCAAGAGAGCATACAGCACCAAGGCCTTCCCTTCGATCATGCAAGCCTTGGAGGCAAAAACTCACTCCATCTGCAGCTCCAGACTGAAACTCAAACACGACCGATGAGACATAGAAGGTGTGCCCCCGCCCCAGAAAAAAATACTTGACTTCGAGTGATCCCCACCATGACATTTCAATCATTTGACTTGATGCCATAGTGAGGAGCATGTTGCCATGGTCGTGAGTATTGTAGTTCTCGATTTTGTTTGTGGTCCTCGGGTTGTGTGGTGCGGTTGTGTGTTGTGGTTGTGGTTGTGTGCTGTGTTGTGGTTGTGGTTGTGTTTGTGATTATGTGTTTGTGGCTGTGTGTTTGTGATTGTGTGTTTGTGGCTGTGTGTTTGTGATTGTGTGTTTGTGAATGTGTTTGCGGTTGTGCTTGTGGCTGTACGTTTGTGGTCGTGTCTTTGTGGTCGTGTTGTTGTGGTTGTGTGTTTGTGGTTGTGTGTTTGTGGTTGTGTTTGTGGTTGTGTGTTTGTGGTTGTGTGTTTGTGGATGTGTTTGTGGTTGTGTTTGTAGTTGTGTGTTTGTGGTTGTGTTTGTGGTTGTGTGTTTATTGTTGTGTCTTTGTGGTTGTGTGTTTGTTGTTTTGTTTGTGGTTGTGTGTGTGGTTGTGTTTGTGGTTGTGTGCTGTGGTTGTGTTTGTGATTGCGTTTGTGGTTGTGTGTTGTGGTTGTGGTTGTGATTGTGCTTGTGATTGTGTATTTGTGATTGTGTGTTTCTGGTTGTGTTTGTGGTTGTGTGTTTGTGGTTGTGTGTTTGTGGTTGTGTGTGTGGTTGTGTCTTTGGGTTGTGTGTGTTTGTGGTTGTGTGTCTATTGTTGTGTGATTGTGGGTGTGCGTTTGTTGTTGTGTTTGTCGTTGTGTGTTTGTGGTTGTGTCTTTGTGGTTTTGTTGTTGTGGTTGTGTGTTTGTGGTTGTGTGTTTGTGGTTGTGTGTCTGTGGTTGTGTGTCGATTGTTGTGTCTTTGTGGGTGTGTGTTTGTTGTTATGTTTGTGGTTGTGTTTGTTGTTGTGTTTGTGGTTGTGGTTGTGGTTGCGTGTTTGTGGTTGTGTTTGTGGCTGTGTGCTTGTGGTTATGTGTTTGTATTTGTGTGTTTGTGGTTGTGTTTGTGGTTGTGAGCTTGTGGTTGTGTGTTTGAAGCATACTATCTGCCATTCAATCTGCCATTCTATCTGGCAATCTATCTGACATACTATCTGGCACTTACTCCCTGAGTTTCCCGAGAAAAAAAGGTTAACCTTTTTGCAGGTTTTCCCGCTGCGAGTCATTTTCACGCATTGAGTCCTTCTGTTCCTTCTCCTTCTCATTTCTCTTCTCGTCCTGCTCCTCGTCCTGTTCCCTGCTCTGCTCCTCATCCTTTTCCTTCCTTTTTGTAAATATAGGTCTTCTGAACTCTGACGCGCGTGATTTTTGGCGCGCCCTGCCCCCCGGTGTACATATGAATGAGCTACTGTCACAAGCAACTTTTTTCTGCTGGCATCATCTTCCAAAGCAAAGAAGCTAGCGTGAACAATTTAGACACTGGTGAGTGAAAGGGAGATGCTGTGTGTTTTTTATTTTTATCAGACAATGTTGGTCATTTATTGCCAATTTTGGTGGTCATTGTAACAGAACGCCGCCCTTTCCTCACGCGCCACCCACAAGGGCGGGACAAGATTGGTGAGACTGGTGCAAATCGGCCCGGAGTATCTTTCCAGTCGGGAACGGAGTGCATCGACTCAAGCGAGCGGACTCGACACCACCGCCTGCAGAGCCGAGGCCGGAGGCCGAGGTCGGAGCTCGAGCGGAGCAGCGAAGTGAGGTGGAAGAAAATGCTCTTCCAACAGGGATGCCCAGGGACCATCGAATCGAATCCTCGAATCTTCAAAAACATGCAGGAAAGAATGGAAAAGGCGCAAGCAAACTGTTTGAACACCAGAATGTGAAGCAAACCCGATTGTGTACTCGATATTACCCGATTGTTTGGGTTGATGTTTCACCTGATGTAATGTGTTGTTTTCAAGGTATTGCTCCTTTTCAGAGCAGGTTCTGTCCAGCCCGCGACAAACATTGTTAAGCCTGTGGCACTGAAAGGGTCTGGGACACTGGGCTGTGACGTCAAAATCTGCGGCGAAGAAATCGCTCCAATGCATTCACGAAGGAAGGTTGCTTTGGTCACAGCTCCGCCCCTACAATCTTGCTAGCTAGCTACACCAATGGCTATGTCTACAAGCTTAGGAACTGCTGGCTTGACTTTCTGTTTGAAGTGCGGCCATCCTTCGGGCCTTTGGAAAGCCCCTCAATCCTCTTCAAATCCCGTCTAGATAGCAAACTTTCATTTGTTGGACCTATGCGCTGGCTCGGCAAAACTCTTCCAATTGGACCTGGCCTTTGGCAACAGCATCAGGATCATTGCGCCACTCATCCTGAGGGATTTCCCGAAGAAAACAGTTCGGAGCCCCGAAGAAAACATGTGTTCGTTCTGAACAAACAACAGCAATGAAGTCTTATGATAGCTTGTGCACACATCTGGGGTCATGTCAGAATCTCTTTCTGCTAGGACAGAGCTTAGACAGCCAACAAAATAGAATCACGGAGTAACAGCTACCCCTAATTACAGACAGGCACTGGGTTTAAGGTGTAGATGTCCACAATGATCGCACACTGAAACATGCACTTGGAAGCGTCAACATGCTGAAACATGCACTGAAACATGCACACGGAAGGTTGCGGCACGGCCGATGAAACAGATCGTGTCTAAGGGTTGTGTAGGCCTTGGTGGAACGGAGTTGAGCCACTGCTATGTGAACGGCATATTTGTCAACGAGGTTGGTTCTTCGTGACCACAGTGATCACAGAAAATTCGGTGGTTCTGTTGCCAGTGATGGTTTCATGTTCACTGAAAGGAAACCGCAGGTTGTATAGGCTGCGCCTCTAGAATCCAGGGCTCAGAAACAAAAAGCATCGCTGCATTCATGGTATGGCTGCATATATGCATTGTTGGGACATGTAGATTCAAATCACACTACCCTCCCTACCTCTCTTATCTCTCTATATGTATCAATCTATCTCACTGTCATTCTCACTAACCAAACGAGTCAAGGATAAATTATCTGAAAATAGTCAACATATGAGAAAATTCAGGGACCAACACACTTGATCATCAAGTATAGGAAAAAGAAATGAAACACAACGCTTCTAGACGAGGTAGCTTTACCTCAACAATGAAGGCTCTTTTGAATGACTGGACAAGCTATCTGAGTCGAGCCATGGAAAGCTGTTCCCACAGCCTGTGGACCGCTGTTCGTACGGGCCGTACGGAATTTCAAAAGGAGAGGACAAAGAAGCAAGTGGGAGGATGGTGGAGGGGAGGTTAGCTGGGGGGCTCATGTGTTTTTCGGGCGGGAAGCAACCAGCGAGGTACCATCACAGAAGAGGAGAGGAGGTGTTGCTTAGAATAGACGACTGAGACTATAATAGCTAACCGCACTCAAGTCTTCATAGTGTAAATCTGTATAATATGCTATACTTCATGCTGTACTTCATATTGCTTTTGGCAGGGGTTCCTGGGACTATTCGGTCGTCACTATAGTTGTCGGGGATGGGGAACTCCCGATTTCACTCTCCAAGTGACCCGGCTCCCTGGAAGAACTATATAGTGGATATATAGTATATACCCGGCCCCCACAAAGGCTCCGAGCCGTCTCCGTCGATCCCGCAACGGCGGCACCAGCGATCGGATTCAGCCCAGGCGACATGTTCTTCACATCTTTCAAGGCCTCCAGGCGCTTCTTAAAACCTTCGAAGTTCTCCGCAATCCTGGGAGCTTCCCAGCCCAGATCGCTCGGCCGAAAAACGGGAGTCGCAGGTGGCTTTTGGTCACCTCAATCCGACTGGGGGGGATTTTATTCATCAAGAATCGACAATGTGGCAACAGGAAAACTGACAAGAATAAATACATGGCCTGCTCCATTTCTGTGGTGAACTAGGAGAGCTTCAAATTCTGAACTAGGAGAGCCTCAAACGGCAGAGGTGGGGATAAGAAAATCCTAAAAAACCAGAGGGTCTGAGGGGGTCGGACGGGGTCTCCACCTCAGCAGTGGCAGGTGGGGATTTGCATGATTGACGGTTGGAGTCAGGGAGGATTGTCAATAGCTTGAGTGCATATTATTAAATGATGCACTCGTCTAAATTCACGAAACAAACGAAAGAAGCGTGAGTGGGACTCTGAAGTGAAGCGATGGGTGTAAAGCTGTGGGGCTCAAAGCGCGGTGGGTTGAAGCAATGGCCGGGAATAAGAACAAGGTCAAGGTCAATGTAAAGCGCCAAGAGGAGTGGGGGTGGAGCGCTGCATTTCAGTTCTCGATGGCCGCTTAACTTACCAAATCATCAGTCGTCTTCATGCAGATCGCGGAAGCCATGCAAAGTTCAAAGTAACGGTGACATGATATGAGGATTTGCAGGATATGACCCTGAAAGCATCCATGACATGATCTTGAAGCCCCTCACTGGAGATGAAGATCTGGTTCCAACCCCCACATGCTGGTGATTGAGCATATGACCAGTGGTGTTATTTAAATATGTTTGTCAAACACTGTGACATATTTGAGGTGAATTGCATAACCACTCCCTCTGTTTCACTGGAAGATAACGGAAACCGATCCCACAACTTGCAGCTGCTTTCCCCGTTTTGCTTCTGGATGGGGTGTTCCTCCAAACCACGAAGGCTCTTGATCGATCACATCCCGAGCTGCGACAAAAAGAGCGCTCTATGAGAGGTTGTTGAATCACCCTGGTCACTGGTCACACGTTTTGTCCCTGAACGTGTCCAGGTGATTGCAATGTTCACTTCTGGCCTTGGTTTGAAGAAAGAACGTGGCATGACATAACCACCCACAATCAAACAAGGACCTCCCCACACCTGTCGCAAAATAATGGGTAGTCTCTCTCTCTCGCTCTCTCTGTCTGTCTGTCTGAGTCTGTCTGTCTGTCTGTCTGCTTGGCTTTCTGAGCTTGTTCCTCATGGCAATCCAAGCAGGACCCTTCCAGAAGGATCTCACCTAATGACTAGCCCCCACCAGCCCGAACCCCAACTTCCCCCGTCATCCCCGTCCCCCGCCCAAGCTTCCCATTTTCCCCTCGTCCTCTCCCAAACTCTCCTGGATCCCTCGTGCCGGGGCTCAACGAACCACCCGTGAAGACGCCTTTCAGCTGCGCCGGCCCTCCAGGAGAGGTGCGTGGAACACCGTACGTAGCCCAGGTGGAATCCTCCTGAGTCGGTCTGCAGCCTTTGTTTGAGGTCGGTCGTATGTCCAAGGTCCTTCTTCAAGGTTATGTCTGGGCCAAAAAGGCTCTGGCGCCATGAAGCCTCATCATGGTGAGGATCGGTGATCGGTGTGGGGCCGGTGAGGAATCGCTGGGGTTTTGGTCGAAGCCTCCGATCAGCTGCAACCTTTGCTGGATCTGAACTGCCCCAGGACCGCCGAACGAACGAACAGGAGATTCCATGCCCCTTCAGCATCGCTGGCTTCACGACACCTGGTCTAACTCTCCAAGGGTGTGGGAAGAACTTCGGGAGAACTGTTGATGATTTTGACTCAAGGATATAGTGTTAATTGAAATCCCTCCCAAATCAGAAATCTTCTAGAAACAAGCGGGGGTACAAGCGGGGGTTGTTTTTTTTCGTATGACCCCTACAGTGCCTACGTCGGATTGAAGTCCGCACGGTCTCACCTCATTGAAGGTAAGGCCGGAAACCTCCTCGCCCACAGTCTGGTCGTACCTCATGGCCAAGGCGAAGCACCTGCGACTGCGGCAAAGCGAAGAATTGCCCCGCTCATGGTATTTCCCCGTGAAGCCGTGAGCGAATGAGCGAAAAATCCCTTGAGCAGCCGATGCTAACCACACCCACTTTTTTCCCGCAATTTTTCTCAGCTTTACCCATCTATCCTCATAGCAACACCTCAAGACTCAAAAAGGTCCTGCGCTACATCATGGCCGATCGAGGCCGTAGGCCGTGAGTGGCGATGAATCGGCAATGCGAGGCACTTGACACGAATGACTTTCTTCTCTTGTGCGCAGGTGGCCATGCAGTGCCTCCCTTCAGCGGCATCCATCCACTCCCCTCAGGCGAAAGAGAAGGACGTGGGAGTCAAAAGCAAACCCAAAACAATCATCCTCCACGCCAGGTCACGCCATACATGGGTGTCATGATATTATATCTATCCACATACCCAGGCAACACTCCATGTATAGCAATGTAGTTCATACTACGATGCAAATTGTCTGAGTTTTTTTTATATAAGATGAAACGGCATACATTCTGGACAGTTGGAAGATCTAGGCACAAACAGATTTGCTCTGGGGCTGAGGGTTGGAGTGAAGTGACGACTTGAGATTTGGACCCACCTTGCTCGGCACGTGTCTAGTTTGATTCCACCACAACAATTAAATCTCATGTGCCCTAAGCTAGGTGCGCTCAAGAAGCAAAGCAAAGACCTTCAAAAATCATCGACTTTAATCTAATCTTGCAGCCCGGATGGGACCAAAACAAAAACGAAAAAACCTCTGGGAAACGCCAGGTTGTCTGGCTGGTCTCCGTTTTTCTGCGAAAAAATACCTCACAAAATGGCCGGGTCATCTCAAGGCCCCCCCCCCCCCCAAAAGGACTTGAGTGGCCCGTTTGGTCTTGGTGGTGATACCAGACCTGATCAGTCTGGCGTGCCTGCGTCGTACCTTCATTTCCCCGCGTGGGCCCCGTTTTAGCTAGAACAAATTTCCCGCCTATGCATCCGTTCTTCATCGGCAGACATGCACTCGCTCCGTCGTCACTTTGTCGCAGGCTTCGCCCTTGTTCGATCGAGTGCACTGCATCTTTCAGGTTCCTTTAGCCAACCGATCGGTAAACATGTGTTGAAACATCGTCAAATCTCCGGACTCCTCGCCTTGCCGTTCCGCATCCTTTTTAGTCAAGTGATACGACCAACACGACATGTGACTCCATTTTACTATATTTGCTCCTTGCGGAGCTCATCATCGAAGTGTGTGTATGTGTGTATGTCTTTTGATGGCATCATATCAGCAAAACAAACCCTCTCCAATATCACATATTGCAGGAAGCACAGTCCACACTGGAGTGGAGATCAGTCAGCACCATACAAAACGTGTCATCTTGTTTTTTTGGCATTGGGTTCTCTGATTGTTTGCGAAACGTTCTGCTTTTAATGTGGCTAGGTGATACGCCGTTTCTTGGCGGGCGCCTCTCCTGCTGAGGAGGACACTTAGGATGAAAGGACCTCTTAGGATGAAAGGCGTGCAAAGGGTGCTTCGGATGAAATCGCCACCCATTTTGGCCAAGGAAAAACAGGTTCCCACATCACACCTTTCGGCGGTTCACCTTTCTGCCCAAGTGACAAAAGGTTGGATCAGCCATGTAAGGATAGCTTCAGCACCTGAGGTCAAGCTCAGACGAAGCGAGCTACTTAGCCACTTGATGCCACTTGCCTGATTTGGGATTATGGGAACCCCGGAATTTGCAGAATCCCCTATGCACAATCGATGAATTGCATTCATGTCATTCCATGACAAGCAATGTCTCACTATCACCAACATCAAGCACTTCCAAACAAAATGGCCCAAAGAGTGCCGAGCGGTGTCCTGGTGAGCTAGGTCATCAACTGTGGATGACTTGAGAAGCAACCATTTGTACAGTATCCATATTTGTATCCATCTGCGTGTGTGTGCGCGGTCCAATGGAAAGTCGTCCACAAAGACCCACCGAGCCCTTCCGCCGTCCCGCCGTCCCGCCCAATCTCCGCACAGAACTCGTTGGTCGACCCAGTGGCCCAGGCAAATGAGCACGAAGTGGCGTTGGTACTGATAACTCTGGCCGATGACGAGCCAGCGTGACAGCAAAGCCAAAAACGGCTGAAAGGCCTCGCAGGCAGCGAGGAAAGGAAAAACTTGCTTTGAAAGAAAAGCACAGGAAAATATCTATTGATCATTTGAGATCAGAGTCAAACTGAATTGATCCAAACTACCAGGTGGTCCAAACTTGGCATGCTCCCCCAAACCAGTGCGTCTACCCATGAGAGACCATCACGCCCGAGGCCAGTGCCCCATAGGTGCTGGGAGACATCGAAGGAGATCCTTCACACGGATGGTCTGACTGGTGTTTGTTAGGGAATGAGGGAATGAATCCTAATAAGCAAACTGCAACAATAATGGTCATTCATTCCCTGTTCATTCCCACTATTAAGCACCAGTCAGTGGTGGAAAAGGACGTTTTCTTGACATGAGCTTGAATGATCACCCCGAACGTGTTTCGAACAAGTGATACATTCAAGGGTGACGAACAAAGCATGGCAAAGCGACAAACGGTCCAAGGCCCAAGGCACTGGAATGAGGATTGACATGTCCACGGTGGCGAGGACTGCCTCAAGGCTCGCTGACAAGGAGTCTCAAAGCAGACAACTCAGAAGCAGCCCCGAACTGCAACGAATCTCTTGGAGAAACGACAACGGATCGTTGGCTTCCCAAGCAATGCCTCCTTAACATGAGTTCCTCCTCATGGTGTTCCCTGTGAGTTCATGGAGCCTGAATCACGTCGAATCCAACAATCGCATGTGGGATGGCAAGTTTTTGTTCGAACAACCGCTGCCTTAAGTATCTATCTCTATGTATTCGGCGTTTGCTGGAAATGCAGAGTTGGAGGAAGAACTCCGGTCTCCATATCAAAGCGGCTGCAGATGATGAGCGATCCAAAGGAAAGCACTTGATTGTCACTCGACTCAGTGGCTTTTGCTTTTTGAGTGTGTGCCCAATGCAGTGGCAAAGCAGCGGCGAATCTAAAAGGGGGCCCAATGATCAAGGTTTGCAGAATGGCCCCGACACAAACGATGCTTGACAATTGGTTGTTTTTTCAATCGCTGGTCGAAGGTCCTCCACCTCCATTTTGGCTCTGTGGCTGCCAGTCCCCCAGAGTGGGCCAGTACATCAAACAATAGTTTGACAAAAGGCTTAGTTCACTTCAGAGCGCTTATGTGAGAATCAAGCTAGGCTTCACATTTGGACAACAGCGCACACCACACGCAGGACCAGGGCAGCCCTCTTGGCATGAGAATACGCTACGAAAACAAATTCTTCACACATGGCAGCTGGCCAGCATATACCTAGCTTGGACATCCAAGCATCACTTCCTGCACCACATGGCCAAATCACACGTGATTCTTGAAGGCCACTGCCACTTGCAAGGCCAACAAAACTGTGGAAAGCGGCGCCGACTTGCCCACCAAATTGAGCTGCTGCGGCTCAGTCAGCAAGGCAATGTTAATCTGGCCGGGAAGGTACCCCATGAGCTTCATGAGATCGGTGGCTGCTAGGATGCGTGGACCGTCGAGGGCCGGCGATGACACGACAATCCTTGATGACTTCGAGGGTCTCGGGGATTCGAAGGAAACTGCCATGCGTTTCTTGCCCGCGTCCACATACTGCAAACTGTCCCGGCCACGCATGAAAAGCTCCGCCGCTTTCTTGATCTTCTCGTCCTCCATGTCTGCTTTCTGCAAACTCGCGTAGGGATCGGCCAGTGACAAACTGGGGGTTGTAGCAGCAGGTCGATAATCAGCCTGAAGTTTCTCTGATACTCGGGCCACTTCAATCGTCTCAGCAGCACCCTTGCAACAAGCCAGGAGCCAACCGCCCCCATCTCCAAGACGAGTCCAAGCGCTCTTCCACTCTGAGGGCCCCTCCAAACCATTGCTATCCACCAAAGGCTCCTTCAAAACAAGTGCAATGATCTTCACATTCTCGGCTTGTGCCATGGTGCGCAGGGCCTCTGGCAGCGAAGCCACCGAATCACTCCACAAGCCAACAATCGCAACCTTGTCCTTCTTGAAGGTAAGGTCGGCCAAAACACCCACCTCACTCCACTTCAAGCCTTCAGTGTCGGAGGAATAGCAAACTCGAGACAGCACGTTCACATCCGAAGCAGCTGGCGCTATATGGACACGGCAACACAATGGATTGAATCCAGCACCGAACCAGGCCAGCTCAATGCCGGCGGCGGCGATCTTTCCGGCAATGGACTGAACCTCCGACATGGATTCCACTCAGAGTGCAGTGCAGTTTACGACCCTAAATGATGGACTACTCGACCCTGATCGGATGGCTTCGGCTGTGCACCTGGAAAGCCGAGCTCAGTTCTACCTGAAATCAAGCAATAGTAGCAAATCTCAATGTGACCATGCGCCAATCAGAAAAGGGGTCAAGTAGGTCAAGTAGACAGGAGAGGCAAAAACTGTGGCGATATCCCAAAACGTCTCGTCTGAAGACTGGCCTCTGCAGAAGGCGGCAGCAACGGTGGCCTCAAAATGGCATGGCCCACCCCCCCTCAAATAGACTTGGATGGGTTGTTTTTATGCGGTTGTTTGCGTTGTTTGGTGGACCCGGGTTGGCTGGTGTCTGTTCGCATCCAACGGTGCCTCTAGTAGAAGCCTCATGTGAACGATGGTTTGTCAGACTGCTGTGTGATGCACTGGCCCACTGGGGGGCTGGCAGCCACAGCGCCAATATGGACTCCACCTGCACGCACTCAGTGGCAATGGATAGAAACCGGTAAGCCACCAATGTGGTCAAAGAATAGATCCGGCCACATGTAAACAGCATATTGAGGTCACCCTGTACTAACAGCAACAGGCTTGCTTCTCACATCGGTCGGTCTTGCTTCTCGAAGGTTTCACACATCGGTCTTGCTTATCAAAGACTCGAAGGTAAGGTCAAAACGCCCACCGCACTCAACTGTAGCAGGGGCAAATCCGAGAAAGCATGCTCACACTCAAAGCAACAAGCCTCCAGCGCCAAGCAATCAGAGACAGCCGATCTCTTTCAACAAAGGAAGCAAAACCTGCGAGCACTGGGTGAAGGACATGGCGTTCCCAGCCAACTCTCGGACGTCACTTGAGGTAAGGCCGCGCAAAGTCACCTCGTCCACATCAAAGCCAAGAAGGCAAAGGTGCGCAGGTGCACCCAGCATGCAACCGCCTTCTCCCAACTGAACAAAACGTGTGCTGGTGCACACCGTCCCCCATAGTCCTGTCCCCGACACAGCTCCACGGTTGCAACTTTGGGACACATCGCACACCATCAAAGCATCCGGGTCAGCAGCTTCTCCCTTCGCTTTCAAGCCAATGACGATCTCGTTGTAGGTGTCCACTTGTGCTTGGAGCCAAGGTGTGGTATTGCGAAGCCATGGCCAACATTGAGATGGCCGCGCTGCCAAAGCTGCCGGGCAAAACTCATCAGGCAGTCTTGTCCGGGCCTTGTCCACAGCAGAAGCAAAACACTTGGAGTAGGAAGCCTCGACGCTCCAAGTCGACTTTTCTGGGCGCGACTCTGCTGCCATGTCCTCCTTGAAACGGTCAAAGAGCTCATGCATTGTGTGGCGCTCCATATCAGCGCACTGCTGCGCGAGCTGCTGCGCTCGCTCCTTCCAAAGCGCAGCTCCAAACTCAGGGCTGCGGCTGCCTAAGAACCAAACCCTTGGTCTGTTTTCTGGCAAAGGAGCACTCTTCAGCTCAACAGTTTCCACACAATAACCAGGAAGTTGCCCGAGCTTCTCCAAGTATACATTGATGGGCGTCTTCTGAGTTTTCTTGCCATCACCTGCGTCACCTGCGTCAGCTTTGCCATCTTCTGAAGCTTTGCGGCGTGGGAGCCTGAGTGAACAAACGCTGCGCGGTGTAGCCTACAGCAAGAACGGCACATGAAAGGTAGCAATAAAAAGGGCCATCAAAAATAGAAAGGTGACTTGACGCCCGCGACGTTTTCCAAGATGAACCATGTGGGACGGTGTCGCTTCAAGTTGCTAAAGGCCATCTCGAAGGTCTGCATGGAGCTGCCATCCGGTCGACAAGGATCCTTTTCAAAGCGCTGAGCGCACCTCACTCCAAGGGGAGCTAGGTACACTCCCGTGGAAGTGGAACAAGACGAGGGAAACGGTTGAAGCCCAGGGAGTTCAACTCGACTGGTTCCTAGGGGGTCACCCACACACACACGTAAGGAGCCAAGCAACTGTAAGCTATTGCTTTTGCAGGAGAATCCAATGATCATCAGATCCAACCCATCCTGGGCTAGCTTCTTGCCGCCAGGCCAAACACGCCCATGGCCCCCATGACGCTCCGCACTGAATTGGCCGTCCTTCGGAGCATCCCTACATTACATCACTACATTACATCACAATGCAAAACTGTCTGAAAAGCAAGCTGTGGAAACTGTGGATGGCCAACGGGATCTTTGAAGTTTGAAAAAACAGCTGGTGCATTATGGAAACGAACGTACACCGGTCCAGGAACAAATGCTCCGGCCCATCAAAATTGCGTAGGCAAAAGTACGCAACAGTGCGGTTGATCTCCGATCCTCAGCGGCTTTGATGAGATGATGCGTGGAGTTTATGTGATGATGACTGGAGTGCGGTAGCAACAAATCATGTGATGCAAGGTTGATCATGCTCATTTGGTAAATGCCGCCCCCAGGAAACTGAAAAATGAAAGGTGGCTACGGCGCTGCAGGAACCCAACAAGTCACAAGCACAACAGTCAACAGCCCCTGCCAAAACTACCACAAAGCCTGGGCTCCAAAAAGGTGTCGGGATTGTACATTGAAGTTCTTCTTCAAGACCTGCAAGACATACCCCGGCATGTTGGAGCCATCGCAGGCGCTCGCCCATCGAAGTTCCCGGCCACCGCGCGAGGGAGCCGCAAGCTTCGCCACAAAGCTTTGCGGAAAGAACCGGGCCTTTGTCCTCCCACCCTTGAACTCTGGATCGCCGACCAACTTCTTGGGCCGCGTTGGCTTAGTTGCCGCTGGCCTCTTCATTGCACGCTTTCCCATGGCCCGGGAAGTGAGAACAACGGAGTCGCCTGCTTTGGCACTGACACTTAGAAGAAACTTTTCACGGCAATGAGAAGCACTTGTTAGAAGACAATGACTTTTGCAGAGCCTTGACATTGCCCAACAACATGTCCAGAGAGCCTCGACAACACTTCCAAAGCGGCCAGCCTTGAGGCACAGACGAATCCCCAAGGCAATGACCAAGCGACAACAGAGTTTCCTCGGTGGCAAGCGGTGGCTCTGCCAGCTTAGCAACCTTGTGCCCCAAGCTCAACACTCAAGCTGTAGCATGACAGCAATGCCAGGGAAAACCCACCAAAAAAATAACGGCTTGCCCAGAAGCAGCTATATCTTCTTCCTTGTGTCGTTGTTGAGCCGAACCCAATTCACCTGAGTCCAGTCAAGCACTTGCAAGCGTGTTGTGTCCAAGAATCTGAGCCACGCAAGCGATTGATCCGGATACCTGGAATGGGGCAGGCGTTCCTGAGCGCCCAAACATAGGCACCACCCTCACTGCAATACGCGCGCAAGGACTCCTGACACAAAAAGCAACAGGGTTGTGCTTGCAGTATCCTGCAGTATGCTTGCAGTATGATGTCGACGACATTCCTGCTTGCAGTATCTGTCGGCATGAAACGTGAAACAGAAAGGCGCGCTGTCCTCGGGAATGCAATGGTCCTTGCAACACCGAAGCTGGTCAAAAGCTTTTGACAGACCATTCTCCAAAGTCTTCGCACAACTTGCTCATGAGACATGTTGGCTACATGGGTTGTCAAGTTGTACCACTGGGCTTCATGGCAGTAGGGCTAAAACTGTGTTGAGCCGTTTGCGGTCTCAGTCATGTCCGGCCTCACATCGCCCATTGCCGTCATCATGCTCCTCATCAACGCCTCCGCTCTCAGTGTGCGCAAAATCTGGCTCGACCAGATTTTGTGCGGGCAGAAGACGATGGAGATTCGGAAGTTTCCAACCAAATATCATGGAAAAACAGGTCTCATTGAGACCGGAAGTACCCATATGTCTAGAGTGGTGTCCAACGTACGACATACCATATTATTGTCCATGACGTTGCATGTCCTATTGTGCTTGTGAAGCTGTACTGATTGCAAGGGGGCCACATGAAATGAGCGTCCGGCAACCATCTGAGCTGAGGATAGCAAGCTGCCACTGGTACAACCTTCTCGGCCACGTCCTCTGGAACATGGTCTGCACTGAATTGCAAGCACTGAGGCTTAGGCTGTCGACGGCCTGGATTGAACGCGTCCGAAAGCCAGTCTTGTACCTTGGATCAAAATGCCACTGGGTGAGTTCGCACAGCCAGGGGGACCACCACTTGTCATACGTTCACGGCTTGGACATCAGAAGCAGCTGCTTTTGACACGTTGCACTTACAGCTTGTCTGGATTCACGCCCCTCTGCCGCAGTGCTTCCCGCAACTTATAGTTTTCATGGGTAAATTGCTCAAGGAAAGAAATACGTGCATCACTGCCTGGGGTTAGTTCATACCATAGATCACACTGAATTGCTGCATCACAAGAGGCAATATAACACTGGGTCGCGGCATCAGATGCAAACCCTTCACAAACAGAATCTGCATCACGTGAAGGAATGTCTGACAAAGGCTTTGTACATAAGGAATCTTTGGAGCGAGAATCCAGGGGTGTCTCCTGAGGATTGTCCTCCTCCCGATCATCTGGTAATTGAGCCCACACATACCCGCGCTTGTAGTCAAACAAAAGATCGGAATGTCGTCCTCCTAGCTCGTAGACTTCTTCAACAGATCGCCCCTGGCAATACTTTTGGAATCTTTTGAACGCAGCTGTGTCCTTACGCTTTGGATTCACTGCAATCCATTGAAGTTGCTTGCCATCAAGCTGTGACAAACCCTTCTTGCATCCCTCTTGCACAAAATCCGACTGTGCATGCTCTGGCGAAAAAGGCAGTTTGTCCCCACACGCTGCGGCAGGAGATGGTACCTCATGTGAGCCTGCTTCCCCGGGGATTTCGGTGTGGGCTGGGAGATTCTCTGGTCATGAGCGCCTGCTCTTCTCCCGCGTGCTTCACAAACAAAGGCATGCCCTGCTGGCTGAAGGATATACTGTCATGTTCCCAATCAAAATCCAAATCGCAATACCGAGCTCCCTTCCCCAGTGCTTCCCCGATTGTCGCGCACTGGCTATACAGAGCAAACTTGTAGAAAGCCTTGGTGTCAGGCCGCCTTGGGTTTTGCTTGGCGAATTTGACCGGGGCATCGAACATCCTGTCCCAGGCCACTTTCCGCTTCTTTTCAGAAGGCATGGCTTGCTCTTTGTATTGGAAGCTAGGCTCCGAGGCACATGTTTATATGTGCATATGCATATGCACCTCTAGATTGCAATCTGCTCTGGGTGTGTTCCTGTGTGCTCCCAGTCTCGCTGGCATATCATAGCAACCAGAACCCCATGGCTGCAAGATCAAACAAGCAGGAATGTGACCTTGAAGCTCTTACGGTCTAACCTTTAAGCCTCCACAGGAGTAGCCTGCATCCGTGAACCTACAGAAGCCACTCTGCAAGACCAGTTTGCAAAGATGCACAACGAACAATGAAAGAAAAACGGGAACATGCAGCAGCGGACGCAGCAGCAGCTGCAGCTTCAGCTCGTAGACAGGCAGCCTGGCAGACAGGCAAACAAGCAAACAAACAAAAAAACAAGCAGTAAACACACAAACACAGATGTATACATCATATGTGTCTCAGAAAATCCACTCAACAAATATATGAAGTGTCCGAACAGCAAGTAAAGCACATCAAAAATCCTTTTGCTCATGTCGCATCTCACCAAATGCAGCAAGCGACTTCTGGAAAAACAGCTCGATCTTCACGAGCATTTGTCGAAAGCAAAGCTACGAATCCGTCTCACTCACAGCACAGCTACGAGCATTTGTCAAATCGCAGCCTGAGCTGGCCCATTCACCGAGTCACTGTTCGAGCCGGAATCCGTCTCCGCAGCTGCCGCATCCCTCTCCGCACTTGCTGCAGCTGCCTCACTGCCAGACAACCTCTGCAGCTCGAACTTGACCCGCTTCACCTCGCCCTGGTAATACTCAAGATCTTTCATCAGCCTAGCAAAATACCCAACAATCAGTGGCACGTAAATCAAGACTGCTGATCAGTTGTGCTTCGGGGTATGTAGGTACAACTTAAGAGGCTCCCAACAAAAAACTGATCCAAGTGCTGGCTGGGGGTATGCCACACTGCTGGCTAGCCCGCCTGTACTTGTCCATTCCTTTCTCGGCCTTTCGCTTGCGCATCCACACATCTTGAAGAGAAAGGTGATCCGCATTATCCATGTTCACTGCACGAAAACTGTAGCTGACCACAGATGCTTCTTGGATCAACTGGCACATGTCGTCCTGAGAGCTGGTCAGGCACCACACGGAACTCAGGGATGCCATGTGGCGCATCTGGGCCGCGCTCACACAAGGCATCACCAAGTGGAGAATCCGCACTGATGGGGACATGCCAGCCAAAATCACACCGAACAAAGTGGCCTCATGCAGGCCTTCGAACAACGGGGTGCCATGCGCTGGAAACTTCTCAGCAACTTTGCTGCCACACTGCGTCTTCACCAATGACCAAAGCTGCCAATGGTGATCTGGACGCAGCATCTCCTGAGGCGATGATGCTGGCAAATTTTCCATGAGCGGCAGGTGCAACATCCACGTGTCTTGGTGAACGACATCGCCCACAGACTTGCTGCACATCTCCACCTCACCGCGCTCACTCGTCTTGAGCTTGATTTTCTTCATTGTGGCCATGGACCAAATGTCATCCTTCAGATCCAAGTTGGCCACCTCAAACCCGTTGGGCGCCGTCTTGATTGAGCCGTCTTTCAACAGGCGTTTGTAAGTCTCCATGTCAAGGTGAAGCGAAATGACCCTGTACATGGATCCAGGGTTCACCAAAGCTCGCGAAAGCCCGTCTGGCGCGGCTTTTCTGGAAATGTGACTAGGGTCTGACAAACTGGTGCGAAGCAAACGGGCTCGAGTCCGCAGGAACACCAAGACCGCATTCACGTCGGAGCCAGTAGTCGTGACGGCACGCTTCAGGGTCAAAGCGTCCTTGGCGGCTATGTGCAGATTTGTGGGCGCTCTGGCTATAGCGACCTAGACTTTACAAGTTCCAAGAACCTCGGGCCATGATGATGTCAATTGTCAATGCTTCCACCCCCAAAGAACACCATTAAAAAGACCCCTGGAAAAGACCCTATGCGAAAGCCTGTGGGATGAGCGGAGATCTACAATGACGACGCGCGCAGCAGCAGCCGCAGCATCAGCAGCAGCAGCCGCAGCCGCTATCTTTAAGCACTCAGCGCGACCAGCAAATCAACACACTCCCGGGTAAACTGGCGTCAGCCCAAGACACCTTTGCAGGAGAGCTGATGAGATCCTGAAAGTGGCTCTCACTAAAGACAATGGACCCCAAAGCAATGCCACTCATGGCTGCTGCAAAAAAACCCAGGCGCTTATCAAAGGAAGTTGAGCCGAGCGAGCTGACCCAATCCGACCAATGACATGAATCTGCAAAAGCGTGAGGTTGATCATCTGCAAGAGCGTGAGGTACTGCTCAAAAGGAGTGAATTGATTCATATGCACAGAAAAGGAGTTTGAGGACCCAACGAGCCCAAACGGTCCACACTCTGATCAAAGGCAACCGCCTGATGGGTCTGACGCGGAGTGAATTGGCTTTTGTTCTCTGATTCTGAGACAGAATGAATTGGGTCCTGAATGGCAACACATGCTAGACTGGAATCTGTATGCTGGTGCCTTGTGCCTTTCTCCATTCTGGCTGCAGCACCATCCGTCAATCCTGGGATATCAGAGGTTGGCTTGTGAGGATCAACCGCAGGGGCTCCAATTGTTTCCAGGTTCCAATCAAAACCACCATTGAGGAGACCCTTTGATCGTGCGCACACCCTTTGAGGACCTGACGGGCCCACAGGGCCAAAATGAAGACGGCAACCGCCTCATGGCAAAATGCCAAACATGATGAAAACCGATTGCCAGCTCACTGCCGACAGCGACGAAGAACCACATGCAGCATGCACAAAACTCGACGAAATGTTTTCCCCTGTCACAATAGCTGCTTCAGCCTGAATCCTCTACTAATCTAAGGCCTCTTCTTCTGAGCAGCCGGTCGCTTCACAGGGCGCTTCACGGCACGCTTGGCAGCACGTCTTGGCCCGGCTGAGCGCACCCACAAAGGCTCTGCCAGCCTCCAAACCACCATTGGCGTCGGCGTCGCTCCTTGCTTGTTGTACAAGGCGTGATATAAGGCCTCGGACCAAAGAAGGGTCAACTGGATGTGGGACAACAGCGTTGGGAAAATCAAATCAGCAGAACACAGCAAAGAAGGGTCAACTGGATGTGGGGGAAAATCAAACTGCAAAACACAACCAGTTTGGAACCTCTAACCTCGACTTGTGGTGAAGAGACATGGATGCCTATACGTCGGAACTAGCTGCTTCCCCACCCTATGGTGTGACATGGTCTGGTCAATGTGACTTGCGCGGCCGAATCGCAATGCGTTCCGCAGGAGTGGTGTCTGGCACCAAGGACAAAGTGTCATCGTGACACATCTCCTCAATCGTGTCATAGTATTCGATGCCCACCACACGCATCTGCAATTTTGGTTGCCGGTACCAATGGAATTGGATCAAGATTTGCACCCACAGTCATGGCACCCCGGCTGGATTGACAACGTGCCTCGCATGTCTTGCGCTGTTCAGCCAATGCTTCAGCATAGCGCTTCGCAATGGTGAATGATCGTACACGGCCGTGCGACATGGTGGGACGCGACGATGCGGCTTAGACTGGGCTCTTTGTGAAGAAAATGGCTACACAGCCAGCTCAATCTGACTTTCCGCCAACTGCATCTGATGCAAACCAAACCATCCACCCGTCTTGAGATGTGCCAATCTCAGTCACAACAGTACCTGGATCACTCTGAGCCATCGGCCATATAAGAAAATTCCGCGCTGACGCTGCAAGCCCTGTTGACCTGAGACGTTGCGAGCCCTGTTGACCTAGCATGCATGTGACAACTACAAAGCCATGGAGCAAGCCATGATGACACGAAGACACCCGAGCTTTGAACAAATGACACAAGTGACACAAGAACAAATAAAGCTCAGCTTGACGAGCTGGATTGGCTTAGCCCCCATTCTTGCCTTCCAGTCTTATCAACACAAAACGTGCAACTTGGGAAATGCTGATCAGCCTTCTCAGCCTCCCCCAGAAATGCCCTGTGCCTGGGCATCACAAGGAACCCCACTCCAGCCGGCGGAAGCCCGTGCACATAGGAAATGTTGCCACGCACGCCGCCACCAGCTATATTATAGGTCTCTGACTAATATGACATGGTCTGACATGTATGACTAGTATGACATGGTCTGACTCAGTGAACCCCAAAGTAGGCAGTGGCTAACCACATGAAAACAAACATTGGCACACTGCCAACCAGCTGAACTGATTTCCCACCCGCCTCTCTGCAAAGGGCTGGATCCTTGGCGGCTGGACTACAAAACATGACCTAGACTCGCCCATGGAGTGCAAAGTTAAAGGACCTAGGCTGGGCTTGGGGTTTGGCGCTTACTTAGAACTGCTTAGTCTAATTTTTTGTAATTTTTTCAGTGTGAAAGAAATCAGGTTGAAGGTTTCTGCCCATTTTATGTGCTATGTTAGGCTATGTTCATTAACTCTATTTTGCATTCTCGTTCTGCTGATTACTCAACAAAATCCTGGCTGCTATTTCAAAACACTGAAGCCATTGCGATTGTCGCATGTGTTTCACCAAAACAATTATTGGGACAGTCTTCTCTGACCACACAGAAAACTTGTGATAAGACATATGTTGACACAGAACAGCGCCATGTCAGAAGAGCCATCGCAACCAGATTAGAAAGCGTACGTGCCAGTTTTAAGAGGGGGCAAAGATATTTTCACGCAAAGATATTTGCAAATCTCGTTTCTGGTTCAAGTTTGCAGTGCGGGGCCATCGCAGCGATGAACGTGGCTGCTACGGCCACAGGGCTGCTTCGGCCCAATGACAGACGTCGACGTTGAAGTTGTCGAGAGGGCTCAAGCAAAGTGGGATCGCTTAGGTGTGAAATGGCAGAACGAATTTCTTTAGTTCCAAGCGACCCTAGCCAGGGCTCGTGGCTGCAAGTGCAAGGCAAACCTTGGGGTGTCGGTTGCCAAGCTTGCCGTGCAGCAGGGCACGCCACTAGCTTTGCCACATTCAATGTGAGAACGGAGGCGGGTCTCCAACGCAGCAATTTCAAGAGCCACGCAGCCAACAAGCATCACCAAGCCGCTGTGGCACAAACGTTGGCTGGCAAAACAACCATCGTATCAGAGAGGCTCGCTCCTTCAGAAGCCGAGTTTGAAAATCTTCTCCAAAATATCCGAAACGTACACTCTGATCGAAAGGGTGCCCAAATGACTTGGTGCGTGGCAGAAGCCATGAAGTCATTGGACCAAACGTTCAACCCTTTCCCACTCTCATGACTCATCTCATGTCCAATTGTTTCTAGTGCGCCCGCAGCCATTTAGGGTACTATTCCTCGGATCTTGACCCGCTCCTACCATGATGGAAGCTCCTTGTGCCAAAGACGCCTGAAGAGCGAGCGATCCTGCGAAGATTTCCAAAGGCTGGTAAATGGCGCCCATGTAGTTTTGAAAGAAGCCTTTGGAAAGGATTGGGAAGATGTTCTGGAGTGCGCACGCCATGCAATGATGTGTGCAAATGCTGCTGCTGGCTGACACAGACGATGAAGTGATGATCACTTGGATGTTCTGACAACTTTTCGTTTCAGCCACAGTTGTCATTACCCAGTGGCTCGTATCGCCTGTGGCTTGCCTGGCAGGACCGTCAACTTGAAGAGCAACTTGAAGGTGACAGAATTCACCAACCATGAGTTTCAGCAAGCTCTTTGCAGAGTCTCTCGCGCTTAGAAACCCCGACCTTCAAGTGGTGACAGCTTCAGTCTGGCTTTTTTGGCGACATGGCTGAAGCTGTTCTGTGCGACCTCCAGGGAGGCTGCCTCGTTAGTCTTACAAGTAGTGCCTTGTCAAGCTGCTTCGCCCAAGCGCTCAAAGGGTTGCTTCGGCCCAGCCGGTGGCAAGAAGGCTGCTTCGGCCTAGTAGGTCTTGGCTGCTCCGGCCACACCACTGGTAGAATTTTGACTGCTCCTTCCACGCCTCGGCATAGCGGAAAAGGGATGTGTAAGGAGAGGGCGAATTGCCTACTCACACCGTAGCTTGGGGACGTCCCCGAGGTGCGTAAGGAGCAGCCGAAAAGAGGACGAAATGAAATTACGGTAAGCGGATTGTTGATTCAAGGCTCTTGCCTACTTTCTGGCTGCTCGCACGGCACTTTGGGGACGTCCCCGAAGTGTGTAAGGAGAGGGCGATTTGACTACTCCTTACACAACTATGTGACCAATTTACTGTAGGCATTGATTTGCTTACGATAATTTTCCCCAATCAGACGAATAAATAATCATATTTCAACGCCAGATCTGGAGGGGATGGGCCCGGTGCCCTCCAACCGGGTGAGATCGGGTTGGATTTTGGATGGAGGCCAGCAGGAAAGCAAAAACAAGCTTCTAGCACCTTGGAAGGAAGGCGCAAGCAGAAGGGAACAAGAAAGGAGCAGCAGCAGCTGAGGATGAAGATGAAGATGAAGATGAAGAAGGACAACAGGACGAGGACGACGATGAAGGAGACAACCCAATAACTTGGTATGGGATAGCCGTCTGATTGCCTATACTGAAGACCGCCTTGCCTCCAGAAAGCAGCGCGTCAGAAGCGCGGGCACCCTTGCTTGGTCCTCGGCAGCAAGAAATTGACTTTGCCTGCGCGAGCCCGGAAGCATTTGAGGGCAGCATCAATGGCGACCTGCTGCTTGGAGTAGCGTGGCCCAAGTTGGCGTGGAGAAAAACGAAATGCTCGGCAAAAAGCATTTGGTGCCAGTGGGCGGCAAAACAACCGACGATGGTGACGATCACGCGTCCAACCGTGCAGCAAACGAGCCCGAACCCATGCGCTACCATTCTTTGCCACTTGCATTTTACGAAGAAATTGCGCATTGCTATTACGCGAAAATAGTGTAGACATGACACCGAGTGATGCCAGATTCGGTTGGGCATGCCTGCACACGCGCACAGGCTACGTTGGAATCTGCTTCATGGCGCGCTCGCGTGGCTTGGAGAATCGCTTGCTGGAGCTGTTGAAAGAGAACATGGTCGACCCGAACTCTCCTTTGTTCTCGGCTGCCTGCTCTGAAGCAGTTGGCTGGAAGAAAACGCCGTCTCAGGGCCTCTGGCGGTCCTGACCCTAAGGCCAAGCCGCAGCCCAAACCAAAGGGGAGGTGCAGAAGCAGGGGAGGTGCCCCCCAAAGGCCAAGCCGAAGACCAAGCCCAGGCCAGCGGCAACCGCTCCTGATGATGGCGAAGATGGCGGCCAAGAAGAACCAGAAGAGGAGGAGGACCCCGGTGCAGAGATGACGACCAAGTCTGGGATTCGCTGGAGTGATGGCTGCTTCGGCCACGGCTGCTTCGGTATGGCTGCTTCAGTCCTGCAGCTTTGGGAGAAAAACCTTCGACCTGTCGCCTACACTGGGCGGGAAAAGTGAGCTGATTGGGAGTGATGCGGTTGCCGGATGTAAGAAAAATATTTCCCATTCTCGTTCTTCAACATGACCGTTCTCGTTCCCAAGGGGTGTTGACAGGGTCACACCCCAGAAACTGCTGAGTACTGGCTACACTCGGATAATAAGGACAGTGTCATTCCATCTCAGGTATAAGCCAGTCTTGGCGGCAAGACTTTCACATTGTGTCTGTCTACTTCGAGTATAGCTTCTTACTGGGCAGCAATCCCACATGATAGATATTTCATTGTGGGGCCACGGACACTTCACTGCCCTTGAATTATTTTGTCTTCTCGTTTTTCAACCTGTTTGCTTGAGCACCGTTCGTGATATACCGGCAACCCACAAACAACAAAAAAATTACAAAAAAATTAGACTAAGCACTTCTAAGCTTACCTCAACTGTGTCCGTCTAACAGTAGGAAGACCTGGAAACCTTACTACCTTGGGAGTTGAGAGCACAAAATCGTTCCCTGATGGACTTGGCAGGCGGCAGCGAGGACAAAAGCTCTTTTTGCGGCCGTTGGCATTCCACAGCGTGCTCAGTCAGAAGAGCTGTCCGATGATTCGGCATTCTCCTTCTCTTCCTCCTTCTGCTCCTTCTCTTCATCCTTCAATCCCTCGTTTGCCCCCTTGGTCGGGGTTTGCGCAGCAGCCGCAGCCTCCTGAGCAATCACATCGGCATCGGTGGAGCCTCCCAAAGACCTCTCGCGGGACAGCATCCGGCGCTTGAGGAAGCCGTCATTGCAATTGCGAGAGATCTCCACCGCCACCGCCACGGTAAGGCTTTGCATCACAGCATCCCGGTGGGCTTCATTCAAGACAAATCCACAGTAGCGCACTCCAGCTCTTGCACTGGCCAAGCCAAGCAGTCCACATCCGACCGTAAAGTCGATCACGCCGGTGGAGGCTGGGCCATTCTCATGGGAGTAAAGGTTGAGAAACTCCCTCCAAAAAGTTTCACCAGTTGACCAGCAAAACCATGGAAGACCCTTGCCCGCATGAGCAACTTCAGCAGCCTCGCGCGGGTCAGCTTCAGCCAAAAGCTCCAATGGCGCCGCTTCAACATCACCACCATCACGAGCCTCAGCCGCCTCAGTGCTTTCCTGAATGGACTTCAAAGCTGACTGAGTCACCTGAATCCCAAAGTGCAGCTCACTTTTCAAAGTCAAGCCGGACAAGCCTCTGCAGGAATTTGAGCCAGGCAAGTCTATGAATTTGCGTTGCCTCAACGGCGTCCTCGCCGCTTTCTTTGTCACAAAAAAGCCAGTCTCCAACAAGTCGGGCAAACAAGCCCGTCCTGCCCCTGCCGCCCTTGCTGCAACATTCGCGTACCCATTTGGGCCAAATTCTTGCAGAGCAATGAATCTGGGTGGTGTATTGGCAAGGTGCTCCCGGAAGCGTGAACACTGCTGTCTGCCTGTGGGGTTCAGCAACCTAACAACACACAGAGAGGCTCAGAGCCACACTTTTGCAAAGATTGCCCTGTGCGTTTTGCTGTCGCAACCAAGGTGTCAATCTCCACTCCAAACACGAAGTACACGGAACCAAATGGGGTGAAACGCAGGTGACGGATAAAATCCATATCCAATATACTCACAATTCTCACATACACATTTAAAACCTATATATCTTATCAATATATCTCAGCATATCTCTCTCTATGTACAATCAGTTAAATATGTATCTATGGCCCATGTACCTCTACAAAACCTTCACTTTTATATCTAGTATCTCAACATCACCACTTCTCTATGTCTCTATATCCCCATATATGTACATAATTACTTCTCTATCTCCATGTGTATGTGCATGGTCGGCGAACAAGACTTCGCGAGTGGAGAAAAAAATCCGCGACGCCCGGCCTTCCGAGCGGATCTGGAGGAGGCCCGGCAAACGGTTCCATAGCGGGCTCCGGAGAAGATTCCGGGGCGGGTTCCAGCAAAGGTTCGGGAGCTACCTTTGGCTTTACAGCCTAGGTTTTGAAGCCCTGACAGACTTGACCCCCACAACCCTTTCCTGTTATTTGCCCCTGGCGTGGCCCAAGGCAAAGTTGTGGGGGTCAGATTGAACCCAGTTAGTTTTCGTGTCCTGTTTCCAATCACTGCTGCTTTTGAAGCAATCATCAGTCCCCAACAGCGAAGCTTGGGGGGCTAAAGCCTTCAGATTCAGAGCGAGCGTCGGAGCAGGCTCCGGACAAGGTTCCGCAGCGGATCCGGAGGAGGTTCGGCAAACGAAAACAATGGTTCCGTGTGCTTCGGCAAAAAGACACTGCATGCAAAGGCAAATACATGTAATGATTCATGTTGGGGTTCAAGTGGGTCTGGTTGGTACACCTGGAAAAAGTTTAAAGTGCAGCCACTGTCTGAGTAAGGGCATACTGTCTGGCATTCTATCTGGCATTTTGTCTGGCGTTCTATCTGGCATATTTTCTGGCATTCTATCTGGCAATGTATCTAGCAATCTATCTGACACACTATTTGGCATACTATCTGGCATATCTTCTTGCAGCATTCTATCTGGCAATCTACTTGGCATTCTATGTGGCATTTTATCTGGCAAACTATCTGGTTGAGGTCCAGCAGTGCACACTGCGATTGGATCCTTGCGGTTGAGGTCCAGCGGTGCACACTGCGATCGGATCCTTGCGGTTGAGGTCCAGGGGTGCACACTGCGATCGGATCCTTGCGGTTGAGGTCCAGGGGTGCACACTGCGATCCGGAGCTGGCCAGACAAGATCGGCGAAGCAGATTGGCGATGAAGATTGGCGAGGCGATGAAGATTGGCGAGGAAGCAAGGAGGAAGGAAGGAAGGAAGGAAGGAAGGAAGGAAGGAAGGAAGGAAGGAAGGAAGGAAGGAAGGAAGGAGGAAGAACAATTGTGATAAAATCTAACAACCCTCACCTGGCAGGTGGGGAAAAACGAATTCCAACGCCCCAATAGGACTGTAAAGATGAATATGCCAGTTATTGCCAGTTCCATGTCAGTTCCATGGATTCCTATGGAGTGTCCAGGTTTCAGTTGTTTCCACCACGAGTCATGGGCGGCCGCACAACGGCCGGCGGCACTGGGCCGGTCGCCCGTCATGGTCGTGAACCGGTTGAAGCGGCTGGGCGAACGATGTTTTTCGGACGGGAACTATAGGGATCCACAATGATCCACATGCCTTCTCAGGTTCGGTACGACTGGACCCGACAATGGCGCCTACATCAAAGAGTGTCCTTCTTCACCGTACCTCAGGTTCGGTATGTGGATCCATAGGGTTGAGAATTCCTGACAATCGAAGGACTCCCGCTCGAAAGACGCGGTATCGTTGGTTTCCCAAGGGCTTTTTTTGGGGGGAGCTGGTTTACACGATTTAAAAGTATGTCCGTTGTCTTTCCATCTTATGTAATCTTCTTTCTTCAGCTACGACACTATGAAATTGTCTGTTTGAAATCCCGTCAAAAGCTTCGAACTCTCCTCTGTTCAGAAATGTTCACCTCAAATCCTTCTATTGCTTGAAGACAACATCTGTACTTCTGGGGGAGGGTACCCGCCTCCGGGTACAATCCAAGTCTGTCAGATGTCAAACTTTAGCCATCGTCCCCAAATAGATGACCGTGGCACTGTGGCACCGTTTCCTACATGTTCTACGTGGGGATTCACGAACTTCATCGAACTTCCCCTGGGGCTTCAACCATATCCTCAGAAGGTGGTTAGACCATGTTAGACCCCACAAACTAAACCCACCATAACCATCTTCTCAGGAGGTAGGCCAGGAGCCCTAGGGTTCTATCTATTCTATTTGGGCACCTAACTTTAGGGCCCATCTCTCTGAGCTGCGATGTGGGTGTCGGCCTGCAAGCTGTGCACGGCGTTCATGACCTCCGCGCCACGTCGCACGGTCCAGTTCAGACCGGTCCAGGTGTCCCGTGCTGTCGGTGGTCACTGGTCCTGCCCTGCCGGTCCTGCGCAGGAAAAGGGGACCAAACCATGAACGGCCCTCCAAACGAGTCACGAGACTAGTGAGAAACGTGGTTGCCAAGCTCATGGGCCACTGGAAAAGGCCCTTTCGGCTGAAGCGTTGTGAAGGGAGATTCGTTTTTCCCATCCAAGGTCCTTTTCCAACTCCAACCCCATCCCTTCCCTTCCCACTCACCCCATCCCACCCTATCTCGATCTGGACGTACCCTCCTCGCACATCTCTGCACCCTCCGGAACGCCTCGGCCAAGCGCTTCAAGGAGAGCTGCAAAGCGACCGGACCCTGGGGCGCCGGGTCATTCTTGCCTTCCATGACCTTGGGAGCCGCACGGCGGCACCCCGGGGAAGAGCCAGGTGAAGACGACGGTGTTACGGTGGTTCTGAAGGTGGGTGTGTTGGGCCCCCTGAAGATGACATGTCGTTCAAGCCTTATAACTTGCATGACAAATGCAAGAATTCTGGAAAGGTTCAGGAAGACTGAGATCAAGGGTTAAGGCTTATTCATGGAGATCCTGTTGATCTTGCAAGCAAACCTTCAGGCTGAGAGGTGCAGTACCATCAAGTTACAACTGCACTTTGGTATTCAAGAAAAGCAATGGTGGAGGCTGGGATGCCAGGTGGCCTGAACACCCCCTTCAAAAGCCGACCCCCTCAGTCGTCCACACCACATGCATGTACCTTGAGGCGTCTAATCTGCAACCAACCACTTTCACCAACCAACTGAAGGCCTCCAATTGCAACCGACTGAAGGTCTCCAATTTCAACAATCAATTCTGTCCATCGTTGAGAAAAGACATGAAAGTCTTGGTGGGCAGCGACAATCTGATCTAGATTCAACTCATGACGTTTGCGAGCAAACAAGTACGTCTACTCCCACTACCTCATGAGCCTTGGGTCCAGAAACGATGTCTAAGCTTGTGTGCATCGATATATTTGTGGAAATGGGTTATGGCAGGTTATGGCTGTATGAAAGTCCACAAACAATCATGAAAGCTCGTACAAGGGTATAGGTTTCCTTCGAGGTTTTGCGAATCTCTCTGCATAGGTCCCCGGCAACACCCTTGGTCTAGTCAGAGTAAGGCATCACAACCGGATTCACAACATAGCTATGATCCCAATGCGGTCAACGTGGTGGTTCACTTATTCTTGAAAAGCCTGGAAGCTGGCAGAAGGGTTGAGGATGAAGATTTGTCCAGGTATGATCTATCAGGTATCACTTTTGGGGAGGGCAACTCTGGTAATTATGATCAATTCTGTCCTTGAGTTGTCACAACTGTCCAACGGCAATCTGACTGTGCATGGGTTGACCAAAACATAGGAATGGAAGCAAACGAGCAATTGCCTGGCAAAAGAGGTTGTGAGAACGCGTGCGACTTGCAACATCACCTGGGACTCATGCTTGTCTTCGCAACATCAATCGGCTTCTCGCTGTCCAAGAGACTAACGTCAAGGATGGAAACCTCAGCTTCGAGTCTGCGCCTTACCGTCTCAACAGCTGGGGAGTTCAGACAAAAATTCAAAACAGGCAAAGAGCACGACATTTGTCGGTGGACAACAGGAGCGCCGAACAAAAGGAGATTGCTTCCAAAATGTCTTCGCATGAGCTGCATGAGTGCCAGTGGACGAGGCCCCCACAAAACTCACACATACCTCACCTGGGTTTCAAGAGGTCTACCCTGTAAGAGCATTTGAACCACTGGCAACTGGATTCACCCAAAATCATCTCTTTCAATAACTTCCAGGCTTACAACGAGTGCTTCTCAAAAGCTCCAATGGTCTTTTAGATGACCTCTCAGGGGTTGAATTTTGGCATGCTAAAGCACCTGCAACCACATGGATGATGGCTTGGCAAGGCTGAGATTCATTCATCTCAGCCACCCAAAAGCCGAGAAACGGATTCTCCCACTGAGTCTCCACCGCTTACCCAGTCGGCACGCAAAGCGAGTACTAGTTCTTATAACCAGCGGCTTTACTAAGACAATCTACTGCAAGACAAGTACATACTACCCAGGAACCCCCGGATCTGTTGGTTCTTGTGTCACGTAGTTTGTATTAGGTTTGTCAATGTTTGTCTTGTCTTTCTTGGACCACGAAACACCCCCCATACCCTGACATACCCTGACCCTCAGACCCTGACTTGATCCAAACCCCAGGCGCGTGGTGGCGATCTGCACCACCTCCGACTGCGCGGCCAGTCGAAGCCAGGCGCGTTCCCCGAGGTCCGACTGCTCCTTGGCCGCTTCCACGGTGACCTGAGGCGACGGAGGCTGCGTGGGGGCTCGGGAGGACCACCACGTGTCTGAGAACGGTGGATGGTTTCTCGAAGCTTCTGTTGAAGGGTTCAAGGAGCTTTCAGAGTCTGGAAGCTGATGGAACTTCATCCAAAAGAACGAGGCTTAGCCAGTGTTCCATCTGCTTGAGATTGATTGTACATACTGACTACCTATACAAGTTATTGTTTCTGAACGACACTTGCATGCTTTGTGGGACGGGTATCCGCAAGCAACACCCATAGCCGCACCCATAAAATAAACTTGATATTTCAATAAATGGTCTGCAGGGAGGTCCTCATTGATCTGGTCGGAGACCTGGTTTATGAATTAATATAATATATAGTGTGATCATTAGTGTGATCTACCTTTGCTTTCCCTTTGAAGGGTTGCTGCTTGGTCAGTCCACCTGACTCAGTCGCAGCGTCCCACCTGGGCTGCGACCCAGCGGCGGACTGAGCTGCGACTTGCTTCATCCGCTCCTGGCGAACCATTTGAATCCCTAACCAGTTTCCTCCTCGTTGTAGGCAACTGATGCACATGTGAATGGAAGGGAAGTGGAAGGGTAACGATGTTCCAGCTGCGGATGTGAGCAGAGGTGATAGGTGCACTGCGAAATATTGCAAATATTGAATCCTTCCACATATTCTCTCTGTGGGTGTCCAACCATAACCTTCTCTGCTGTCGGGTTGTTGATTTGACCGATGTGTTCAGATTGAGACCTGCCCCCCCGTGAACTACTTGTGGTTGACTACTGGAATGTTTATAGCAACAATCACAGCAGTTGACAGCAAATCCTCCTGTTGTCTGCTTCAAACAAGCCAAAGCTCCAGCACCGTGCGGATCTTCCCCAAAGAACCAGGCAATTCGATCCTGAGCCGATCGGACGCTGGTCGGAGGGAGCACTTGAATCCAACGAAGACCAGATCCTGTGGTGGCTTTCGGGTTTGGAACACCTGATCCAAAAACAATCGATTGGCACATGGCGATCCGGACCAGGACGATCGGATTCCAGCAAACTCAATGGCATTTCTGCGCCCATTCCAGCACATGATTCTTGTGTCTTTGGCTGTTAGTTGTGTCCAATTCCAAACTAATTTAGAAGAAGTCCACACTCCAATGCCCCTACAGTCGTCCACCTGCAACGTTATGATTTTTTGTTATTCATGATGCTTCCAAACAAAGTTGTACTGCAACACTGCCAACACCATAACTTATGCTTTATTATATATGTGTATAGAAAGTGAGAAAAGTTATCCCGCCGGAAAAAATAATATATACCACCCACCCACCCACCCACCCAACATCCTTAAACCCCACCCTCTCCGGTGCCAGTGAAGACGCTGGAACTCGGGCTCCGGGAGTGCCGGCTCTCGGAAGGCTTCGGCTTCAGGCTCGGGCACCACACGCACCGGCAGCTCCAGCGTCGCCTCACCGGCTCGGAACGAGCGGCGGAACCGGCGGAACCGGGCGACCTTCGGATTTGGCACCGGTTCCCGGACGGCGCGGAGGGTCTGTCACCGCGGTCACTGCGGAATGATGTCAATGGATCTCAGTTCGCGGAAGGTCTGCGACCATTCATCCGAAGTCCTTTGGAGGTCCATTTTCACGGACGGCTCCGATGGACGGGATCCGCGTTCACGGAACCGTGAAAACGCGCTTTTGAGTCTCAGTGAACCAATAACACACACCCTAGTGCTCCAGAGCATCTCTAAGAAGGTATCCGGAAAATCATC
>CAXAMN010023406.1:792094-802762 GCA_963970005.1 Durusdinium trenchii
CCCGGACTCCAGACACCCTCTGAGAAGGTATCCGGGAGCCCTTGGGACAAGGTCTCATTGAGCAAAGACCATAGCCAAAACAGATCAAAACAGCAGTGGTCAGGGTGCCGCATTCGGAATTCAAAGACAACTCCAATTATTGGTCTTGTCCGGTGTTCTAATTCACTTCTGCCGCGAAACCCCAAGAACACACATACAACTCATACCGAATGATGCTGTCTAGACCTGTGCGTTTATTGCCTTATGGTCTGTGGCGTTGCCGGCCAAGGAGAACTCAAAGTGCAACACTGGGCGCCCGTCCTGGAGCGGTAATGTGGAGCGGTCCGTGTTTTGAGCGATGCCTGAGAAAAACACCAACCCCATGAGGTAGTGCTAATGTCTGTTTGAATAAGTGCATGATGCAAACATGTGCTTGTCTGTTGTGGTTCATAAATCTATAACAAGACTGTAATCCAGGAAATCCATGTGAGTGGCTTATTGCGGCTTCGGATTCATTTTTCAGGACAAGTGCGTGAACTTGTTTGACCCTGGCTCAAACACCAAGAGCTGGTCGGCCTCATCATAGTAAGGTCTCGATCTTGAACTGCGGGAGGGTCGTGGTGCGAGGTGCAGAAATGGGTTCCGAACGGTTGTTTTCTGCTGCAGCGGTGGGTTACCAATGGGATTACAATGACAATGCAAGGGATGTGTGTGGGGGCGCGTGTAATTGATCCCGGTGTGCAATCCCGGTGTGCAATGTGTTGGGGGGCCCACAATGTATATCTATAATCCTTCACTCCCTTCACATCCCACCTGCCCATTGGCGAGACGAAGGCTGGTGTAGTCGCTGCTGGCACAGCTGCCAAAGACGTGGAGCAAGTTCGGGATCTGTACCTTCCATGAAAGGGCCAAGCACATGGGAGGGCAAGCACGTGGTGCCCCGCTTTGGGGCGGGTCCCATCTGAAAACCCCCTCGGCGACCTGTCTCAGGTGTCCAATGTCTCGCACTCGGGCCGTAGAAGGTCCCATTTGTGTTGTATGAGGATGGAAATCATTGCATCGTTTGCTGCAAGGACAAAGCCTGGTGGACAACATTAACATTCACAACGACAGCTGTTGATGGACACCATTTCGCAGTGTCCCTGCCCCCCCACAAAACATAGAAACGCGGCGAACAACATTCCCCTCAACATCCCCGCAGCAAGGTCTTGAGTCTTGACCGTTCGTGGATTAAAGGTCTGTCACGGAGCGGTCAAAATCCTCATCCCTCAGACTCCTTCTTTCAACGAATCAGCATTCCATTCTTCATGTAACTGCACCAACCGTCCTTAGAACATAAAAACACACACACACTTCAAAAAGCCTGATCTGATGAATTATATATAGCTTCAATTACTGACTCACTGACCACCAGAAATCAGACCGAGAAGCCCAGCCTGGCCATGATCTCCTTTGGACATCCCAGTCAAGGTCCAAAATGTCCAGGTCACTTGGATGGGGAAACCCATTGAAACTCCAAATCAAGGAAACTCAGCAAACCTGCCAAACACCAAACAACACCAACAAAACATAGCTGCTATATGCCCCAACAGTCAATGCTGCTATCACCCATGCTGCTATACGACCCTTGTTGTTTCGTTTCACGGACCGCGCTTCGTCCAACGGAGGTCCACAACGGACCGCGCTGCCTCCAGGTCGATGTGGTTGGAACGCTTCGATTCGATGCGATACTCCTGGAAGAGCCGTGCCACCTGAGCCGTGCGTGTGGCGACCAGCTGGAGCGATACTCTGCTGAGCGAAGAAGCGATACGGCTTCCGGGGCTTCCGGGGATTGAAGACGAAGACGGTGGGTTTTTTTCAAGGTGAAGACGTATGTCACTTATATAAGGTTACACCAGGATTGCTTCCAACAAAAACGGGAATGACCACAAGCACTCCATCCAAATGCTGATAGATGGAACGATCTTGGGGTTGGCGGCTAGCCAAGCACAATCCGATACAGCTCGCCAAACCACAGCGGTTTGGACGTCCGTATTATGCGTATTGAAGAACATGTCGACATTTGTGGATATGTGTGTTCCCGGAAGACCTCAACCAACGCTACAATGGGCCCGATTGTGAAAGCCACTTTGAACGCACATCCCTCCATAATGGATCATAGTGGCGGATCTCATGTTCAGATCTCAGGACATCCTGAATTGTGAACTCAAATCCATCTGCACTGTCCCGAAGTTCCAAGGCCTCTTCCTTCCAAAGCAACACATTCACAAACATGTTACGTAGAATGGCATGAAATGGCAAATTGCCTATGCTGTCCTATAGACTATAGGGTTTCTCATGATGGTTGCACATACTCGCTGATACAGAAAATAACTTAAAACATATCATTAGGGATTCACTTCCGCATGGACAGCACACCCGCGAAACGACACCAGGATAGTCCCTCATCTTCCCCCATCCCTCTGTACCTCTTGGCCGTAGATCTGACCAACTCTTGCAACAAGCAGCCGTTGACCTCTGAACCTCCCACTTCGTCACCCAAACAATCTCCCAGGTCTTCCATCACCCCCACCGTGAGAGCCTTCGGCCCCGCCGTTTCCGCCCCGCCCTTGTTCGCTCCGCCGCCAGTCGCGCCTGGAAATGGCTCCAGGTCTGAGAGCCTTCGTCCACGCCGCCGAGGTGGCAAAAGGCGAAGGCCTCCGGGCTCAGGCGTAGCACCTCGACACGGTCACGGACGAAGATGCAGCCCTGGACTCGGACTTGATATGCGCGGCGTGGGGTCCTCAAACATGCTCAGCTCGCTGGCGAGCATGTCGTTGATGGTGTGTTTGTTGTGACTTGTATGGTTTTGTGGTGGTGGTTAGCTGTGCTTGTCAGCTTGAGTTGGCACAGCAGCTACAAACCTATGATGGTCTCCTACTGTGCACAAGGTTGGCATGTCCTTGTGCTGGTCGTAGGAAGGTATGGAGCCCATGGAAGGGGAAGTTCTCATCCATGAAGTGCAAAGAACACACACAATTGAGATAGTTTCCCTGACCTGAACTTTTTGTACATATAATATCATTCACCAATTATTACAATGTATTGAACTCACGTGGGTCCTTGGGACGGGTTTGGCCTTGCGATCAGCGCAGAACTTCACCACCAAAAAGAGTTTCTCATACTAAGTTCCAAATGAGGCAGTCTCACGTATTCCGTGCGTTTGATCCCACCTCCGAAGATTCCCCCAGATCGGCAAAACGCATTTAGAAAGGCTGCGAGGTGCATTATGAATCATTCATCAATGCAGGGTACCTTTTAGAGAACAGAAGAACTGCATAAATAACATATAAAAACCATGCCCTCTTGCAGTGGACATCCACGCCCAAATGGAGTGCCCTCTACTTCCCAAACAGTCATGGCACCCCTTCTTTCCTTCCTTCCTTCCTTCCTTCCTTCCCTCCCACGGACTTTCCATGCACTCCGAGGTGCCAAGTGTGGCAAGGCAGGTCCCTTCACCATCCGCTGCAGTCGTTGTAAGGCTTGCAAGACCTGAAAAGTACGACCACCATCGGTTGGGTACTTTGTTTTGTCACGAGAAGTAGCACAAATGCAAACAAATACATAAAAATACAATGCTTTACACTTTAAACATGCACCAACTTTATCAACTGTTGGGTTCAGTTAAACATGAGTAGTGAATCAGCGATATACAGTAAACCTTTTCGAGATGATAACTCATCAACCTTTGATAGTCTCTGATAGTTTTCTGTCACCTCGGCCAACAACATTCATCAACAAAAACCTGCAAGATCCTGCAAGTATATTTTTTGTAGGATCCTGGAGATGGACTGTTTTGGGTGGATTTGGGTGGATTTGCGTTCTTTCATCCTCCACCAAAACACTGGACCGACTGTAGCACTGGCACCACGCCTTGTGTACGACGTCTTGCACTGGAGGTTGCTGTCCTCCATTGGAGATGGTGGCCCGAAACTTCATGGCGAAGCAGCTTTTAGCTCTGCTATGTTGAGCAGCGATTTGACTGTGTGCGACGGTGTGCGTTGATTGAAGAAGTGTCGCAAGGTCAAATGTATACAGGTGTGCGACTGGGTGTGATGGTTGATGGTTGATGGATTTCTTGAGATGTCTTCGAATCCAACGAGGTGCTGAAGGTGGCGCCCAACCTGCGGTTAGGGAGGAGTTCATAAGACCCTGTTTAATGTTGAACATGTGTTCCAGAATGTTCAGAATGCACGTGTTTCTGAATGCAATTGAATGCCTCAGACCTTCAAAAGCGCCTGGAATGACTCATTCCAACTCATGACTCATATTGTGCGTCGCGATTGCTCGCGACGAATGGCTGCGGATGGAGGCCGTGCACATGATCTGATGTCCCCCTTGCAACACAAAGACAACAAGAAGGGGTTGGGGGAAATCAGAATGTTCACAGATCAAAGAAGCCTTTGGCACTCTGATGCTCTCACATTGCCACACATACCGTAACAGAAGTTCAGCAAGGCCCAGAAAACTGCATCATTTCAAGCAGAAAATTATACATAGTACTTCCGCATTGTGTTAATGCTTAACACGTTTTGACACCACAAAGGCAACAAACTGATGCAAGCCGTGGGTGTCCCCAAACTGTGTCAGACCTCCCTGTGGTCTTGACCGAATCTCCGAGCGCTTCATCCGGCGGTTTCACCGAAAACACCGCGACCTCGGTGCCGGGCTCACCTTTGTTCACCCTGCTTCTTGGACCAGGCCAAGACCAACATGCGCATAACCTTAAGAGTCTTAAGAGCATTCAGCTCAACTTTGCCCAGCCTTGGACCACTACCGGTCATGGAATCGGTTTTGAAGGCCGTGGGCAGTCAGGACGAAGGCCAAGGCCGATGCGATGATACGTATGTTTGGGGGTTATCCCAGACATCCAGGGCCGAGATGGGCCCAGTGGATGATGATGGTTCAGTTGCAGGCCTTTCTCTAAAAGACCGAACCCAACCGCAACCCCTCACGGCCCAAAGGCCAAGACACCTCGCTGTCTCAGTTGCGCAGCCGCCTAAGTCGAACACTGGTCGGTTGTCCAAGGGCACTGGTCGAGTTGTTGATAGGATATAGGGGGTGGGGTTCCCGGAGTTCCCTAAGAGAAAAATGAGGTCCAATACACTCCGACGAAACACATCACATGGAAGCAGAACAAATCTCATGTTCATCAAGGAAGTCGGTAATGAGTCTTCCAAGGGGGACCATGCCATCCACTTCCATGTTAATGACACTCAGAGTGTGACCGTGTGACCGTTCGGATTGGTTTTTGTCGCGCCTCGGCGGCCTGCTGTGTGAGCTGACCAGGAAGCTTCTTGGAGAGCTCCAAGAGCTTGGCTTCCGTCGCCTGCGCAGGAGAGTAGCCGCCCCCCCCCCGAAACGCGTGACTGGTCATCCGGTCGGCCGGCGAGTGCAGGAGACGCGTGAGACAGCCCGTGAGTTCCAGCGCGCCCCTGGAGGGACTGAAGAGATTATACGAGGGGACTTGACACAATGTACCACTAAATGATCAATAAATATCAGTCAATATCATAGAATGACCGAATTCTCGCACGGAGTTGTTCCTGGCGTGAGAACACCAAAGATCATCCATTGGTCCAGTAAGACCAAAATGGTTCAAGCTTAAAACAAAGGTATTCTTAACATTTCTAAACATGTTTTCTCATGTTGATCTCCTCCAATGTGGTTTATCGTGTTTAATGGCAAACATATCAGCAGATTTTTTTTTGGCGTTTGCTTCCGCCCTCCAGCGCCTTGAAGACCTCCTCGAACTGGCGAGTGAAAGCTTCCACCTGATGAGGAATGCCCATTGGCGCTGTGGCAAGTCACCCGTCCACCTGGTCATCGTCCAAAAAAAACACAAAGAAACACAGCCAAACCCAACAGGAAGTCCATTCAGTCCGCGGGGTTTTCCGCCCAGGTCGGGTCGTTCCATGACCCGTCACACGGCGATGAGTCGACCCGCAAGAAGAAAGCGGGTTCGTCATCGAGGACGACCTTCTTGGGGGAACCTGAGTGACAAGCAAGATGACAAGCAATATAAGCAATACCAACACTCCAACAGCTTCAGTCTAAAAGAATTGTTCATCCGCACATATGGTGAATTATGGTGATATGTTATACCTCCACCCAATGACTGGAATTCACGTAGCATTCAATCATATCAATCACCAATTACCACCACAGCCACCAGCACAGGCCTTTCGCTCGCGGTCCGCACGCGCGGCCCGGCCGGGGCCTCGTGTGTGGCCCGCGCCAGAGTGGAGTTGAGCTTCAAAACTGAGCAGGAGGCCGTCTCAGCCTGGCATCTCTCGACGTTTTCTGAAAAAAGAAGAAGAGCGCAGGATCATGCAGGATCATGCAGGACCATCATCCTAGGATCTACAGGACCTACAGTTGGATCATCGGACCATCGGGTCTCGGATGAGAAAAAGGGATGAGATGCTTTGGGGTCGACCCACCACCCGTCCTATAGCGATGCACCGAAAGGGGATCCGAAAGGATGAGATCGTCAAACACTGGCATATCGATATCCATCTCAAACATGGCTCAAGAACGTAGTCGTACTAACCCAGGTACCACCTGGAATCGCAAGCGAAAAATAAGTCAATACAATCCTCTCTGAAACCAGTCGAGTGTGGTGATGTGAAGGCATATACTGTATATATATATATATAAATTGAGTTGCTACATGGAGTGTTTGGGTCACTTCGACGACGTCCAACTGTTCCCACTGAAAAACGCCAAGCGGCCGTCACTGATCGTGCATCCTGGCGGATGCTCAAAGCCAAAGCCAAAGGGGATGCTCTGAGATGGGAATAGGCTCGGGGCGCAAAGACCACCCGATTGACTATAGAAAATAACAATTTTAAGACCTCTTGATCATATTGAAACATAAATGTATATATAGGGGTAACAAGTGGATGGCATTTTTGGCTCGGCACAAGTAGATGGAAATGGAGGGTTGAATTACTCTTACCGGGACCCACGTGTTGTTCGAGACTGCCATCTATGTGTTCCTGAAAAGCCGGGGTGGTTTCAGCAACGTTCATCTGCATTTCTTGCATTTGTTGTAAAGGGGTTGTGGGAAACAACATTTGCACCCAAGGTTTTTTTCCTCTTCGGAATTATATAGACCAGCCAAATAACAAAGAATTAGAAATTAACTAGCTACTGTCTCTGTGTCTATTCCCTTAACGGGGAGGGACACAGGGTTCTGCAAGGAAGCTCCCTGGGAACCGTTCCGAAGCGTGTCCCGGGCCTTGGGTGGAACCATGCGCTCTCAGGGACCGACCTCTCAGGCCTCACCTGTCTCCCTCCCCGTTAGGGGAATAGACACAGAGACAGGGAGAGAGGAGAAAAAGTAGAAATAGTAGCTAGTTAATTTCAATTTCTTTGTTATTTGGCTGGTCCACGCGGTCGCTGAGACCGGTGTGTCCATCCCCGTGGCCCCACGACATCGACTCTCCATGGCCACGAGGACATGGAATCGGTGTCCCTGTTCATTTCTCGTCTTTCTTGCAATGCTTTTGAGCTCTATTTGCAGTGTATGCCATCTACATGTTCACATTTCTGTTGCGCGGGGTAGATGGCATGCTAGTGGCCTAAACCACAAGAGCTCATCGCGTATGCCATCTAGGTGTGGCCATGGCGGGGGGCCCATTGGAAACCCATGGAGAGCCTGACTTATAGTCAGAACATGGTTTAGCGTCTTGTGAAGAAAAGCTGAATACGCCATCTAGATGTGGCCAGGGGGAAACAGTGGAAGCCCCAACTATATATATATAACTTATAGCTGGAACGTGGTTTAGCGGCGTTTTTGAAGAAAACATGCTTCCCGTTGGACACCAAATGCCATCAATCAGTGGACATTCTTACAAAACGACATTCAAAAATCCAAACGGATCAAGCGACATTTGCTGAAATTTCTTGCATTTTCTTGCAATGCTTTTGAGCTCTATTCTGCATTGTATGCCATCTACATGTTTCACATCTTTTTAGTGCGGGGGTAGATGGCATGGACATGGTCTAAACCACAGGAGGATGGCATATCATAGGCTCCCTCCTCATGCCATCCAAACGTTATCCCCTAATATGGAAACATAATATCATAATTACTATTATTAATGTTGACATAATATGATCATATTGAAACGTATGTTGACCTCAATGACCTCTCAATGACCTGTTGACCTTACTTTCTCAACTTGATTCAAACAATAACATCCTCACACAGGAACTCCAACTACAATGTTCATCACGGCTCACCACTAAGTACCTATATATACATTTCAGCAAACGAACCCAGTCTTTGATGGTATACTGATCCAACAAATCGCACCACGGAACAAATCTTCAGCAACGCCCTATCAGCATGATCCAGCGACCTTCTCACACAAATTGGACCGTATATGACCTTACGTTTGTTCCAGTAAACCAGCCACTCACTCGCCACACTCCAGCCGCACCCCGCAACGGCGGCGGGACACGTCTGCCCCGCCTTGGCTACGGTCAACGTGGAGTCTGAGGCGCTATCCAGGCGTTGCAGAAGCGTCACGAGCCTCAGACCCGCCCAGCCACCGAGCTGAGCGTCACGGTGTATTTTGCACCCTGAGCGTCGCGATGTACGGAATGAAGCAACAAAAGAAACATGAAGAAAGCACACACAAAGTGATACTGGAAAACAAACGCCACCAGATTGTCGAGGAAATGACTGATCCAGGGGTTTCATGTTCAACATGAACGTGATAAACAACCAGTCTGTATTCTGTATGTAGGCCATCTTCGGGTTCTATCTTCTCGTTTCGAAGTGCATCATCCCAGCCAATGTATCTCATGAGCCTCAAACTAGTAGAACATGGGAATCATTGGGGTTTGTACGGAACAACAAGCACCGCTTTGTAATAAATTCGTGGCCAGGCTCGATGGTGTCTGCACATCGGGTTGCACTTCAAGGAAGCAACATGAGAGGGCTCCAACCTTTGTGGCCAGTCTTGGTATCTCAGCCACTCCTTCCAACTCCCTCCAACTCCCCCATCCCCGCAAAGTGCCCAAAGGCGGCCCCTACCTGCCAGCAAAAAGGCGAACAAAAAACACCCCCCTTCCGTCCCCACCATGGCGTGGTCCTGAGTCTCCTGTGAACAACCATCTACGAGAGCGAAGGACATCGAACCCAGCACGATGTTCATCGTCTGAACCCAGCATCAATGGTCCACTTCCATGTCTGTGAGTGTCCACTTCCATGTCTGTGAGTTGGAGTGTAGTTTTGATCCACTACTTCAGGTAAGTCCCGGCGCTGACCAACCAATCTCGCCCAAGTGACGTTCCATTGAGATGGATTGCTGTGTCCTCAGCGACGGCTCCAATTGCGCATTCGCCCAAGGATTCGCGCAGGACTGGGGTGACTGGGGGCGTGCAGGACTTCTTCAGTCAAGAGCTGGATTTTTCCTACTCTCCCTGGAACTAACATATGGAAGCAGAAAACCACCTGTTTGTAGTGGAAAATGGTATTGCAAGGGGCCATTCTCCACTTCGATGTTAGTTCCAGGGAGTGTAAAAAGGAGTTTATCAAGATAAAATCTGGGTCGTAGAGCGTCGGAGAAAAGCAATCTTCGGACAAGGAGTTTCCAAGCAACGTTTACTGCAACTTTCGGGCCTGGAGAGCATGTAGATGGTGACAGGATCCAAACAAGTTCCGGAGAGTATGTGGTTAGGATTCAATCAGCATCTGGACAGGAGCCGGTTACAACGCAGATCGGATTCGAGCACTGCATGGCCATCACTGGAAGAGGACATGTCTCCATCAAAGCCGGCTCCCAGGTTCCGCGCAGATTCAAACCCGCAAGCAAAGAGACTCAGGAGATCTCAGGAGTGTGTTCACCAGCTTTCCCCCACCACTTGAAAACACCTCGGAACCTGTCAACTGACCAGAAAAACTTCCACCCCACCAAGGCTGTGCCGGATCATGTAGTGATGTTCACCCCGACATCACCCTGCGTCCATGGCTGGAACGAATGGTTCTGGAGAATCACTCCGCCGTCCTAGGACATCCCCCGTTGGTTTGCTTGGGGGCAACCGAAAACACTCAACGTCACAGCCACCTTGTTTGGGTTGATCTGGCAACACCGAGGTCAAGGCTGTCTGGCCCACTGTGGCGAGTGTGCCCACCACAATGTTCTGCACTCGCACCACCTGAGGAGAATGAAAAAGCACTCAGGACTCAGGCTTCATTGTTTGAACCGACATATATCATATAACATGAAAAACATGCTACCTTCCATAATCCTACACCATGCACGTAAAACTGCACCAACATGTCTGAAGAACAAGCAAGCATTATCTACTCCTTTGGGTCTGTGCTATATCCACAAGTGCATTGGGTTCACTTAGGATTTTTCTGATGCGGTTTCCCCACTTAGCGTCGGCAAAACAAGTCCACCGAAACAACCTAGACCAAGATAAAGCCAGGCAACAATCAAATTCAGTTGAACTCTGAAGGTCCTCATGCTGTGCTTCTATACTTCTCTAATCATGCTCTATCCGCCGACCCCTGCTTAGCCCTTGCCTAAGCGGGGCGGCGCCAGGGACACCGGAGGGTGGAACGGGTGGCCAGTGCAAACGCAAGCCCCAGCATGCCACGTTAAGCAGCCACCCCCGCCTTCAAAGCCT